>OMLB01027018.1:0-29093 GCA_900302555.1 Myripristis jacobus | reverse complement strand
GGGGGTAGCTAAACTGTTAAGGAATGTTGAGTGGAGCAGGAATAAGTGGAGACCAGTTGACAGTAGATGGAGAGGTCAAAGTGAAGGCTTTGGAAATGAGTGCATGGCTGAGAGAGCGAGTCAGCCACCCAAGTAGATTTCACACCCAGCTGCACAATAGGTCTGAGGATGGGCCTGAGAGAGAGAGAGAGAGAGAGAGAGAGAGAGGTGTCTATAGGAAGTAGTAGGTCCAGGTTGGAGTGAAGGATGAGGTTGGGGGAGAAATGGAAGATGAGTCTGTGAGAGGAAAAAGAGGAAGATGCAAGTGAGCGAATGAGTTAAGGGAAAACAAGAGGAGGACATCATTCTAAGGCCATGTCCACACCCGCATGGGTAAATTCGAAAAGTCATCTTTTTTCTCTCTATGTTTTGGCCTTCTGTCCACATCATGTTTAACATAATATCTACAGATGTATATATATTTACGGTTCTGCAGTATGGAAATTAACTTTCAGAGACTTCAAACTTTCTTCACCCCCATATCCCATCACCATAATAAAGACGTCCACATTAATTTTCCTAAAAGCACCAGCACTATTGTGTTTTGATGGCTTGAAATTGGGTGAAATCCATTGGAAATAGTCCCCAGGGAAATGAGAGCAAACTATCAGTCCTTTGCTTATAAGGTGGATGTCTGGGATTTTGATTATATGTAGTGAAATCTTTAGTGCCCCTGCATGATTTCTGGTTTCTGATCCATATGTGATTCTAGTGCCATGCTACTGGCAGCCTGTGGTGGCAGCTCCAGCAGTTCTTGTTTGTTTTTAATTCTTTTACTCTTTGTTACTGTATTTTTAAAAAATATTTTTTAATACCTTTACACCTGGGACATCACAACAATGGATACAAGCTGATAGGACTACAAGAGCGGCCTGTGTTCTGGGGGGAGAGGCTGGAAGTACTGAAAGAGCTTCAGAGGAAACCTGCTATCTCCTCTATCATCATGGAGAATGTGAGAGCTCTGGCCAACGAGACGGATGAGCTGACGATGAGTCAGAGGGAGTTTCACGAATACAGCACAGCCACAACCACATCCCAGACTCAAGCTTGACCACTGACAGCTTTCTGACTGTGTGGGCAGACAGAGACCATCGGGAGTGCGATAATAGGAAAGGAGGGGGGCTTCCCATGCTCATGACCAACAGGTGGTGCAAACCCAAACACGTCACTGTTAAGGAACAGCTCTGTAGCCAACACGCTGAACTGAGGACTGTTAGCCTGCGGCCATATTATCTTCTCACATGTTATTTTCCTGGTTGTTTACATTCCTCCTTCTGCTGACACCACCACCACCACCAGGACAGTTCAGCTTCCCAAATAGTAAACCTTGGGTCACCAGAGACCTCAAGGTCTCCGGTGGCATTCAGGCAAGGGGACACGGAAGCCACGAGGAAGGTTCAGAGAGGACTGAAAGTCAGGATAAGAGACTGCAAGGAGAAATACAGGAGGGAAGTGGAAGCCAAGCAGCAGAGGAACAATGTGAAGGAGGTATGGTCTGGCATGAAGACCATCACAGACCAGTTCAAACACTTTTCATCACACAATCTGCTGTAGCAACTGATGTCATGCTGTCACCTCCCTCTGCTCTCACTGCCTCCCTCCTGATTTCACACCACCTGACCTCTCACCAGTGTTACTGTCCACCAGCTCGCCTCCTCACTCTTTCCATCTGCACTGCCCCTCAGTGACCATCCAACCACGCATAACTGGCACCTCCAGCCAGGTGAAGAAGCAGCTCAGGAGACTTCATGCGGGCAAGGCAGCAGGCCTGGATCTCCTCAAACCTGGACTCCTCAAGGCGTGTGGTGGTAGCGAGCTGTCTTGTCTTTGCGGTGGTGTGTTGGGGCTGCAGCATCAAGATGGCAACAAACTGCTAAAGTGGGTGGGCTCCATCCAAGAGAGTGTTGGGGGGGGGCAGGACACTGTCCAAACTTCTGTCCATCATGCACAGTCCCTCTCATCCACTACAGAACACTATGGAGAGGAGGGGTGTAACAGTTCAATAAACCCACTGTTTGGTTTACAAGTATTGAGATATTTGGCTCACGATTTCGGCTTTGGTTGTTGTTTTTTTATTTTTTTTTTATTTATTTTTTTGTACACCAGGGAGGGAAAAAAAACAAAAAAACAACTGTCGCCTGTGAAAAAAAATCAATAAATATTCTCTCAAAGGCAAAAGTCTATTGAGACTATTTAAAACAAACTTAAAATATTTTCAGTATATTCATTAATTCTTCAGCTAAGTGTGTGGTTAGATGGCTCTTACAGGGTCGTTGTGTATGCAACACTACACTTTATATGGTGTATTGCGTGTTGGACGATTCATTTTTTTACGGTTCAGTTTTGCACCATATTGGATTGGATTTGATTCATTTCGATTCAATTTGTTTTTTTCATGTTCAGCAGGAGACTCAGAATGCCACATGTACCACTCACTGGAGGCATAGGTCTATATATCATCTGCATTATTTGCACTTTTCAGTATTTTAGCATTACCTCATTTTTGTCTTGTTCTTGGATCTGTTGTGATATTGTCTTTGTGATATTGTAAGGCCTAGTCATTTGCAGGACATGCATGTAGGCTTGTTAAATAAGGATCTTCAAGGATTTGGGGGCATTTCAGTGCAAGAGGCAAGCTTTTGGAAAACAGTCTGAAACCATTAGTGTGGAGAAGGAAAGAAGGCAGAGAGGCTGATGTTTAGGTCAAAAGGAGACAAACATGAGGGTCTCATACACATTAGCTCATGTCTCCTGTTAGCTCATGTGACTGCGGCTGCCTGAACTTTTGCTGCCATATCCCTCCTCTAAATGCTTCCATCTCACCTCATGTCACCTCTCCTCTCCTCTCCTGTTATGTTCAGCTTTTCCCCTCAACTCAGAAAACATCTGGAGCTCACCATGAGCTATATCCCTCTCTCTTAAACCATTTAACACTTGTTCACTTTGTGCCATCCCTTGATCTTTCACTTTATTTTCCGAGGGCAGAGCCATCTCGGTGCCCGAATTCTTGATCTCTTCCTCTGTCTTCCTTCCCCTCCCTTTCCAGCCTGCAAGTGAATGGAAATGAAAACATTTTCTTTATTTTTACAGTTCATTTGCACTGCATTTTCTCTCCCTAGCCTGGTGGAGACTCAGGTGGGCATGAGTATTAATAGCTTTCCTCGTCCGTGACGTCAGCTGAAATCACACATGCGCCTCTTAACGCTCAGATGGTGTTTGCACGTTAGACACATCACTCTCAGCGATTATTTAGTCGACTCGGTATCGGGGCTTGTCAGTAAAAAACAATCAACATTTTTTTCCCTCTTCTTGCCTCTCCACCTCTCGTACACACCATCGCCTCTGCGTTCTCTTACTTTTTCTCTTTCTTGCTCTCTCTCTCTCTCTCTCTCTCTCTCACTCTCTCTCTCATGTCCCTGTATTATCTGTTGCAAACCTGCTCCTTCCTCCGTCACCTCTCTTTACCTCTTCTCTCACTCATCCTCTTTTGCCCTGCAATCATTCTGCTCTTTAATGTGTTTGTCTTATTTCATTCCCCCTCCTTTCTCTATTTCTCTCAGTGTCACCATGTCTCTCTCTATTTCTTAGCCTGTCTCTCTCTCTCTCTCTCCTCTGAAAAGGCCTGTATGCTCTCTCTCAGAGCTTTGTGGGGTCCTAAATGCTAAATGCCAGTCTGTCTCTGCCAGGCGCCCGCTTAGTGCCGGTCTCCTTGGTGATGAGACCAGTGCTCAGGCTGTTCTGTGCCAGACACTGAGGGGTCTGTAATTCTGTGTGCATGTGTGTGCATGCTGGTGCACTTGCGTTTATGTGTGTCGTTGTATTTTTGCGCACATTTTGGGCATGTTTATGGGTGTGCGTGTGAGTGCATGTGTGCCCCTATGTGTTTACTTATGTGTACTGTATGTAAGAATGAGAAAGAAGGGCAGTGTTAGGGGCATGTATTCACTGGCTCATTATCATGTGAATGCGGGATGTTTCCTGCCACCATGGCTGCGCCAAACAAGGGGCCCCCTGTTCTCCGTGCCAGAGCAAGAGCCCTACAGCGGCCAGGCCCCAGCGTGGTGCAGTTCTGCACTGGCACAGTTCACCAGGAGTTTAGCTCCACAGACAGTGCTGTTGGCCCCAGCCCGACTCAGTCCATCTGTACTGGTATCCCAACTTGTGGATCTGAACAGACGGAGAGGAATCAGTCAGTGGGAATTGGAGTGGCAGGCTCCATTCAAGAACAACAAGGGCTGCCACTTTGTGTGACTAATAGAGGGGGTTTTGCACGCTTTATGTAAGCATGTTTATAATATTATGCAGGCTAATGTGATGTATGAGAAGAGGGTATATAGAGTTCATCTTAATCAAACCTTTATTTCAACTCAAAGGAACCATCGAGAAAGACGCCTTATTTTAAACGGTTTAGAGCTATGGATATAATACACAGAGAGATAACACACAGGACACAGTGAAATAGTATAAAATCTGTTAACACACGTAAAAACACAATTACATATCATCATAAAAACAACATAAAACAAACAGTAAGATACTCATCACAATTGGTTTGTCAAAAACAAACAAAAAAACATTTATCATCAAGGTCAACAAGCTCTGAGATTAGGCTTTTGAGCTTTCGGATTGATATCAGATTATTTTGTATCTTATTCCAGGTTACGGGTCACAGACATTAAAGGCATTTTCCTCATTCCAGTTTCTACTGATGGGATGTAGAGCATCAGTCTGCTTTGCGAGCGGGTACCCAGATTGTTAATGCTCCAATTTAAAAGAAATGACAGATAAGTGGGGAAGTCTGTTCAGTAAGACGTAGACTGAGTGTTTTCATATGATATCGTCTTATAGGTCAGAGTGTGTGTGAGTGAGTGTATGGATGTGCAGGCTGGTCCACTGGTATGCTGACACCCTGCATTGCTGAGGATGTGCGGGACGTCTGAGTATGAGGCCGACTGCAGTTTAACCTGTTATTGGATTATCTCCTTTGTATGTGCTCCACTGTGTTATGTGTCCATTATACGCATTGTATCACATGTCCTGTTCATCAATTGATGAATTCCCCAGAAGGGATTAAAGTCTGTGTTGCTTCACACTAATCAAGTGTTGGCCATGCTACTCATTGTTCACAAAATGAGGAGAGCTGATTCTGCTTCCCTTAATCGAATTCCATAGGGGTCTAAAAAACCGATCGGAGGAGGAGCTATCCCTAAAAGCAAACCTGTGCTGGTAGCCGCGCCACCCCAGCACATGGCCTTTGCCGTCATCATCATCTGCTTGCTAATGCCACACAACGGGCTCAGTGTATATTTGCAGCCTCCCTGCCTTGGAGTGGGGTCTCGAGCTTGCTGTTGGAATATTGATCCAGCTGACAGAGACTAATTCTCCGGCACACAGGGCTGGAGTTAGAGGTCAGTCCCGTGCTCTGGGCTCTCAGATCTCACTGGGACCAATTTAAAGTCCTGGATAGCCAAAGGTGCTCACACTGACTGTGGGGGGGTTCAGCAAGACTGCTGGTGGCCATCTATGCACACTGGATGTGTTGTAGTGCTGTTTGTGCTTCCGTATGTGTGTGTGTGTTGTGAGGTTGTATTTCTGTGAGGAGGGCGGGGGTGTTGCATATGCGCGTGTATGCCTGATGTGCTCTAAAGTGCTTGTGTGAGCAAATTTGAGAAGGTTTGACTTGTGAGCAATCGCATGCAGCTCACACTCATTATGTATGAGTATGTACTGTATGTGGTAGCTGAATAAGGCCTTTCCTCCCTATCTTCAAGACTGAGTCAGTAATCCAGAAAATGGTTTCATTTGGGTTTGGCCTCATGTTTTGTGAGGAACTCCATGTATTATCAGTGGTGCCAACTCAGAGGTAGAGGTGGGCTTAATGTCTACAGTGGGCTTTGATGGGAAATTTTTTGAATCTTATTATGACCACCACACACTTAACATGGCACAGCCAGCTGATCTTGCAAGTTCATTTTCCTCTGACTCACGAAACCATCTGGCCAACTGAATCATTACTGGATAAAACGTCATAAAACGTCCAACCAGCATCTTTGCATGGCTTAGGGGATGACGACAGCCAAACACTACAGAGCTCTGTACTGGACGACATAAATACATTTTCCCCACAAAAACAGCAAGAATCTTGTATTAACATGCTAACAAGCAAGAAATCTGCTCACCAATGTTTGCTTGCTTTCATCATCACAGTTGCTGCTGTTTGTTTAGCTTCAGGGAACTCATGTATGAATATGTTTTTTTCTGATTGGATGAGTTAGCTAATGACTGACAGATGGGTGATCCAAACACCTGATATTGTAAATACTCACTGCTGCTGCCCTTTTTGCCCCTTTGACCCCAACAGCTGAGACTCTGTGGTGAACAGAGGAAACTAAATCAGAGTACGGCTGTGCCAAGCCACCACACAGACTTTGCATTATTGAAAGTATTCGACCACAAAATATGAAAGACCTTATATGGTGGTTGAATTGTCTTTAGGTTTTGGGTGAGGACAAGAAGGCCTCAGAGCGACTCCATTTCCTACATTTTGATTGGACGTTGTCCTCTAGGAATCAGTAGAACCTGGTCTTCATCATGAAGAATAAAACGCAAAATTATCTTGGAGTCAGCTCTTTGAACTTTGTATTTATTTAACCTATTTTTATCCAGGATAGTTCGACTGAGATCAAGAACCTCTTTGACAAGGGAGACGGGGCCAAGAAAGCAGAAGCAGACAAGGAGAACAATAAACGCATTACAGACTGAATAATGAATAATCTCATTTTGTCCTAGTTAAGTCATTTTATCTGAATGTGAAGGCCCGGACACATTGTTTGGTCAGCGTCATCCTTAGCCTCCACGCTACAGTGGGAACTGATCGAACACAAAAACATACAATAAAAAAAAAAAGCCTGACTAACTCTTGAGAAACAAGGAAGGTACAGTGGAGTCGAATCCAGGGTGGATTCAAGTCTTGGCTCTCTTGTGGATCGCTCATTGTATCTTTTCAACCCATGACTGAAATTGGGAAAAAATACTTCTTCCTTTGGAACTGATGAATCGTACAGGTACCCTTGTCATGTGTTGGGAAAAGTCAGAAACAGGTCCAACATCCATTTTGGGTGGAGACGAAGAAGAAGGCCTGCTGGAGATGGAGCAAATTTTCAAGGCAATTATCTTGCCACCTCCACCTCTTAGAACGAGTAGAGAGTGACCTTGAGATAGAAGCATCAAGTTAAATGGCTCCACCAGCTTCATTCTTCAACGCTGTGTATGTGCCAGACTGGAGGATTTTCCACTCTGAGGGCACTCATTTCCTTCACAGCTATTCCAATTAAAACGTGACTTGTGATTAAAGGACAGCGGTCTGCTTGATAGTGTGTGTGTGCGTGCGTGTGTATGTGTGTGTGTGTGTGTTTAGTAGAGAAAGATGCCGTGGCTACATATGTGTGCACATGCATCTCAGCTGGCTGTTAGGCAACCGAGTTACAGCAGTCTTGGCACAGGTTAAGTGTTTCTTTATTATCATGGCTCATTGGTGGCGTGTGTGTTTGTGCGTGCGTGTGTGTGTGTGTGTGTGTGTGTGTGTGCCATTACCATGTATTAAGTTGTCTTAATTGCATATCTGAGTGCGCCAGTGTGTGTTTGTGTGCATGCATGTGTATCTTATCTGTTAACACGGCTCATTGGACGTCTGAGCTAAGAGTTCTCAGTTCATGTTCTCACCGTGTTAATTGACCTCTGGAGATGCTCCCTTCCTCGGCGATAATGAAGAGCTTCTGGTGCGATTGTCTGGATTATATGATTATTCTGAACTTCCCTTAGATGAGATTTAGCGGCGCTTTGAGCTTGGATGTGGCTCGATATTTTTTAAAATGTCATGTTCGGGCACGGGCACCTTTCACCTTCCGAGCGTTCAGTGTCTCTGTGGTGAATGTGTCAGAAACAGTGCAAATGTGAAACATAGGATGAGATTAAGAAGATTAACCAGCTCCTACAGTGTGTGCAGATTAAAATGGGATTACTGGTGTAGGGCTTGTTATTTTCCTTGTTGGTGAACTATGCATCACTTTTAGGGTGGAGGCTGCAACAAAATCACACTGCTCAAGGATTATTTGAGGAAGCGTCTTCTTAAATGATATGAATCCCATTTCCCATGCACTCAAATAATGACTGATTGTGCAAAAGTAAAACAAATTCTGGCATTTATTAAACAGCAGTACTGGAGGTAAATTGGGTGTGCAAAAATATACTTATACAGACCAAATAGTTGATATATTAGGAATACTGAATTATGAGTTTCAGGTAATGATTTTTCCCCAAAAATGGATATCCACTGTTTTGGAACAGAACTCTTCATTTGTTTTATTCACGTGTAGATAAATTATATATGAGCAATATTAAAAGGTCTGATCATCAATGATTAATAGTCTTTGTGCTGTAATGTAGGTTAGGGCCCAGGAGGCAAGTGAGCCGGAACATAAAACAAACAAATCATTCTCCATAAAGGAAAGCATCTTTTAACACCCTCTCCACTGGAGTCTGCATTGTAATGACCTGTATTCCCAATAACAAAGAGAGCTGACGGTGAAAAATGATCAATGTGATGAAGTCTGGAGGGGTTTTTGTAACTTGGGTGCAAATTTGTTTTCTGCTTTTCTCAAGGACAGAGCATCTTTTTCCAATGCTGAATACACACATGCGTGCACACACAGACTCACGGGCATTCACGCCTGCGCACACAATCAAAGAAAAACTAATTAAGCCCTTGTGAAACAAACAACTTGATTAAGACTCAGGAGGGGGAGAGAATCAGGTGTGAACACCTTGGGTCATGAAATCATGTGTGAACTTATGCCAAGGAGCTTTTTTTAAAGATGCAGTTTGTATGGTTTTAAGGAAAGCTCCTCCTCCGGGGGGAGCTTCTTTGGGCATGTTATCACTGTTGTTGCTCAGCCTGTACTGATCGTCCTCAGCACAGGTATGCCTCTGGGACATGCGTTTTTACATTTCTGCAAGCTTAATTTGGTGTCCAGTTTGCCTTTCCCTTCCTTTATACAGAAGGAAAGCTGAGTGGGAGGAAGAGTAGGGGAAACACAGAAACGACTGTTCTGGGTGCTGGAACAGCAGGGGTTCATTAGGACCCAGAGACAAAAGTCTTTACTTTCCAGTCCTTAGAAATTTAGCAAAATCATCCACAGTCTCTTGTTTTCACTCCTTAAATACTATCCTAAAGAATGCAGGCGAAACTAAAGGCGCCCTAGAGGGATTTGTTTTATTGGAGTCAGTGAGCTGTGAGCAGAAAAAATGAAGAGCTGGCTGAATCCACATCATTATGCTACAGTAATCAGTATGAAAGAGACAGATAGAGGGAGAGATGGAGAGAGAGGCTGGAGGTGATACAAAGAAAGAGAGGGCACAGCGAGCAGTCGCATGACAACACCAATGATGATTTCAAGTCTTAACAGAGCTGCCTGGATGGATTAATGTCAACAATCTAATGCGAATCGAATGTGTCTGAGTGTGTGTGTGTGTGTGTGTGTCTGTGTGTGTGTGTGTGTGTGTGTGTGAATGCTGCTGTTTGAGCATGTGAGCATGAGCTTCTTGCGGAGGTTCCAGCCAGCAAACTGTGAACAATTTTCAGTATCTGGTTGTCTCTCTACCAATAAATATCTGTCTGTATCTACACTGTGGTTGGCAACATCTGCCATGTTACACTGTGCAGTTCAGATATGGAGTGTTTTCGCTCTTTATTATGCAATCAAACACAATTGATTTGCAATAAAACCAAATTGCACCATTGTAATCCTAATTGCAATTATTGCAAGTAAAATAAATTGGTTATTAAAATGCAAATCCAAAACTTTTGTTTGTGAATCCAAAAGTTTTGCTTGCGATTTGAACTGACTCTTGGGCAGGATGTAAGCTGATGGATGTAAGACACGTCTCTATTGGTCGGTCTTGATCAGAGTGACTTGGCAACATCCACAGTTATAATGCAACAGTATAATAGTCGTTCTGACCTGCACTCCTGTCCAGAAGGTGGCGTTAATACTAAACTAAATTATAAATGTGGATGTTGCCAAGCCGTTGCTCCACTTGAGATGGGCCAATAGAGACAGGCCTTACATCGTTCAGCGTGTGTCCCGCCCACAAGATTCAGCTCAACAGCAAACTAATTCGGATTCTCAAACAAAAGTTTTGGAGTTGCAAACGAAACACTTGGATTCACAAACAAAAGTTCTTGATTCGCATTTTAATTACAAATTTATTCGACTTGCAAGAAAGACATTCGTTTCGTGTCAAAGGTTTTGCTCTCAAACCTATTTTTTGATTGCAAACCTATTCTATTTCATTGCACAATAAAGAACAACTCCATATACTGACACTGGCCAAACTGCTAGTTTCTTACCTCTCTAATTGTGATACATCCCCTGTTCAGTGACTATTTATCACCCCAACACACTTGCTCACTTTTCAGCTTTTTATTTATTTATTTTAAATTTTGCATCTTCTCTTGTCATATTAAAACTCCACAGGTGCCTCTATAAACTATATAACAAAAGGTGACAGAGGAAGAAAGAGAGGTTCTTCATTCATATGCACACATTTTAATCCTCAAGTTTCAAACACCACGAGAATTCAATATTTGCTTGTTCTTTTATTTATAATTATTTTAGGTACAATGTGCAAACTCACCAAACAGTCCGCACTTTAGCTGACCCTCTGTTTTGCATGATGAATCCATGAATCTTAAGGATGTAGAGTGTATCTGAAATGCACTGCTGTGACACCAACATTAACCCCGTAAACACAGATTTCCCCTCAACATTCCCCTGAAGTAGCTTCAAATTTGTTTTCATGTGGTACAACAGTGTTCACATGTATATATTCTGTATCTGCTTGCTGCAATTACACAGGCAACTGATACTCATTTTGCAGTGGAAGCTGTCAGTATGAGAGCGAGAGAGTACACAGCAACTCAGATCCTCCACTGTCGAGACAGTGACACACACACACACACACACACACACACATGCACACACACAAAGTTGGTATTTATCACATTGTTTGTGAACTTTCATGCCAACTGTCATACCAATTTCAATTTGAAGCACACTGAAATTGAAATAGAAAACGGGGCAAGAGAGCACAAGAGAGAATTACAGAGAGCGAGAGTTTGTGATATGCACCCGTCAACGGGTTTTGTACACTTGTACCGTGTGGCAAGGGGCGGCTACAGCTGGGGTGCCTCGGTCTCCATGGAAACTGACATTCCCTTGAAGGTGCTTGGCAGCCGGCGCCAATTGTTGTGCTTGGGTAATGGTTTGAAATTCTCAGTAAAGTGCCTCAGAGGTTGAGATTAAATTCAAACCGCTCGGGGTAGTCTCACACGGTGAATAATGACATCGTTTTAGAAAGACAGAAAAAGAGAGAGCTTAATGGCATTCAGACAGGGAAATATCGCCTTTTCCTCACATTTCACTTGTTTATCTTAGCGCCATTGTTCCCGAGTGCCAGTCATCCTATAAAATATTTTTTTCAGCCACAAATAACTTGGACATCCCCACACTGATAGAGAGACATATCATATTATGTTTTAGTATTGGAATCATTTTGATGTATTTCAGAAACACTGTTCCATCCAGGCCATTATTAATTTGCTCCTCTCTCACAAAAGGAGGAACATTTTCTTTATGTCTCATATATTTGCTGTTAACAATCCAATATGAAATGTGCTGGCTTTTCTCTGGATAATTCTCCCTCTTCACCCGCCTCCTTCCCCACTGTTTTCCATGAGCCGTTGCTCCAGCAGACAGACCTTTTAGAGTGAGAGTGGTCAGACCCCACTGCCCTAACAGCTGATGAAATGATTGCTCCTCTCCATCTCCGAGCGCAGACCACTTTAGCTTTATGGCAGGTAATGTTAAGGCCTGCCGCTGATGAGTCTGTGAGCGTCACCGGTTGAATAGGTGCAGCCAGGGCAAACGTCAGCCTCACGCCTCTGCCCTGCATCACCAGCTCAGGCAGGAAAAATGCAAGATTATTATTGTTCACTTCCAGCGTTTTTTTTTTGCCACCAAGTGCGTCACAGAGCTCCTTTATCTAAACGAATAGTTGACGTGGAAGTTGGTTTATAAATGTGAGTTTGGCCTGCAACTGTCGACAGTGATAGTATCTTGTCACATGTGGAACGAAGTAATGGGGTTTTCAGCTGAGCCAGTGGATGGCTGCCACACCTTCCTAAAATGATAAGCGCTCGTCTCAGTCCAGCATGTTATTTGTCTTGATAACAGAAAACAGTAATAGCCAAACAAGTGAAACAGAGGAATGAATAAATGAATTCATAGTGTTAGTCAGACTTTGGATCTCTGGACGGCTAAACGGAGACTGGTCCTGTGGTGAATGCTTTGGTGTGTATGTGTGTGTGTCTGTGAGTTGTGCATGTACGCAGGTCTGTTTTGTGTGTGTGTGTGTGTGTGTGTGCGCATGTCAGTATCAGTTTAAAGCTTCTTGCTCTGCCGCGGCCGATCCTGCTGTTTCCAGAGCTCCATTAGCTTGGGTTGCCAGTCTCTATTCAGCCTTAGAGAATCAAAGCTTTTGGGACCAGTCTCTGTGACACATAGATCACAAGTGCCAGTGTCTGCTCTCCTCACAATACTGTAAATGCACTTACAGTGCGGGACAATAAAGCTGTGTTTTGTACCAGTGAGCCAGCCACAGACTGGGAAATCAAAAAGTATAGCAACAAAGTAACTAGCTTAGTGCCAGTTTCAGGCTTGCCATCTGTTTTGTCTTTGAAGCTGATCAATATGAGACAATTTAAGAATTTCACATTTAGACTGATGACATCATACAAGGACTGCCAAGGACTGTAAATGATTTTAATCTCATGCCTCGTTCATATCGTATTGAGTTGTATATTCCAGTTCCCCACTGGAAACACAAAGTCATAATATCAGGTCGGGTAGATCAGGATTCTAGGTGACGTTTCAATGCGGCTGCCCACAGCACGGAGTTTTTCTGTGATAATACAGTAAGTTTGATCTGACCAGTTTGCCACAGCTGAAAATCTTAAAATGTAAAGTGAGGATTGATACATATAGTCCCGTGTGTCTTGTGTGTTCCAGTATGGTTGTTTTTGTAAATCAGTGGAAAACCCATATTTGTTGGCTACAGTTCGCCTTGGCTACTGTCAGCATCTAACATTGCAACCCCAAAGCAGGAGCTCCCAAACCATCCTGTGACTCTGATGAAGACATGAATTCTTCCCTTATTTTCCTCTTTTTTTGTAATAAAATAGATATATTTCAAAGTGGAAAAGGCATTTACCACAAACTATCTCCGTATTCAGAAAAAGTTACACTTTCCTGGTGTGAAAAACAGCAAATCTTACTTGATTGTAGCTGATCAAACAAGGACAGATCAGTCACAGAGGCAGTCGAGCCAGCATTAAAATAGAATGAATCACCTTTATAAAGAGTTTGATTACTGGTAAATGGTGTAGTTAGGGCTCACTGTGTTGTCACTTCTTGTGCATTAGTCTGCTATTAGAATCTATCATACTAATTAATTGGCAGCTAGGAACTTTAAAATAACATGAAGTCAAAATATGACCCGCTACGTATGACAAGCCGTATAGATTATTAATTAGAAATCATGTCTGCCACAAATTATATATCCTTGACTGATGGTTTTTATGGGTAGTGTTAGCTATTGATCTCTCCTGGTGTCCTTTGTAGCCAACAGTCACGTCTCCCTTGAGGTTGGGAAACTATGAAATTCCTGCTCTCCAGTCTGGCGCGGTTAATATAAAACACACACTGTATATATGGCAAAGCATGAAAGCCAAGCAGCAAACAATAGCAAGCACTAAACATACATCAGTCTGTTCATTTGGAGAGCAACCTGAGATATGTTAAATGCAATGGAGATAAAAGGGAGCGCAGTGTCTTTGAGAAGTGCAGTAGATTTTTGCAGAATTATGAGTTTAGTGCTCACTCTCTCAGGAACTGTACCCTAACTGTCAATTAGCAGGCTTCAAAGGATTAAGTCTGCAGCACATACATGACCAAGGAAATGACCGTTTAATCATCCTAAACAAGTGAGAACAGAAGAAAAATGCCAATTACCCTAAAACCACCAAAATACCAACAAATTGCAGCGACAAGTCGATTTTTCCCCCTCCTTTCTGGGACAACAGTGATATGTGTCAAGTGGTTCTATGCATGCCAAATGTGTTTTCCATTGATGATAACATTCAAAGCGCCTCCAGTGAACGTAAAGAATTTCAAACACATACTGTAGCTTAGCAAAATGTCACTGATCGAACCTTCCAATGGAGCAGATCCTGTTATCAGAGAGCAGATGTAGCAGGCATCTGTCAACAGATGTACAAACCAACTAGATTAGAGGTCTTTCATCCAGCAGATATGAGACAGTTTGTTCCAGTGCATCTGCTTCAGACTGGAAACCATTAATTGAGGGGCAATGTGGTTTGGGGATTTGGGAGGAGAAAATGTTTTGGGAAATGTAGTCGCCTGGCAGAGTTGGTGGGCACAGTTTGGCACTGCGTCTGCATTGGGGAGGCATATAAAACATTCATTTATATTCCCATTGAATCCATTATTTAGCATGTATCAAAATGAAGATCCAAACGTATCTACAAAGGCTTTTCTGTTATGTCCTTTGTGGCCAGCATTTCCAAACCTCTCAGTGCATCGCTGAAACAATAAATCACTTTTTGTACCATAATAATGTATCCACTGCAATGTGCCCTCTCAATAACCTCCATTGCAGATTTTATTTGTGTATATTTTTAGTACTTTACACAGTAACAGGCAAATTTAAGGTAATGTCTTTTTTTTTTTACAGACGTGACACCCTGGTATCATGCTGCTGTGTGTTTAGCTGTGGGGAGAAATCAGATAGGTTGATTGTTGCCAATTGTGATGACAACAGCAGCGATGATGATATTTGGTGGCCTGGTAGAAACCAGTCGATGGTGGCAGAGAAAAAAGAGAGAGAGAAAGAGAGAGAAATAATTAGTGTGTTTGTGTGCACGTGCTATTGGATACTAGTGACAGAAAGTTTGTGTGTGTACTTTTGTTG
Organism: Myripristis jacobus; assembly: GCA_900302555.1. Taxonomy (NCBI): domain Eukaryota; kingdom Metazoa; phylum Chordata; class Actinopteri; order Holocentriformes; family Holocentridae; genus Myripristis; species Myripristis jacobus. Next base: position 13,946 of record OMLB01027018.1, on the reverse strand, counting down.
TTCACTGGCAGATAAGTGTATATGTGTTGGTATGTGCACACGAGATGCATTCACACACTGTTGCAGATGTGAATTTTTTTTTCAATGGACATGCATCCATGCACAATAATTACTTTATGTTCTGTGCCAGAGAAGGATTTAATTAACTATCCTCCTGTCACACATGGTAGATAATTAATCAATAACACACACACACACACACACACACACACACACATACGTACACACTCCCTCTGTTTCACATAGAAAGACACACACAAAGAACAAATCAATATGTTTCCCACCCGAAAACTAATGCTGAGACAAGAACATGCTGACAATTAGTTTATTTTTTTTTTTTCCCAGGAATGTAAAATTCAATCTTCATTGGTGTGACTCAATAGACAATTGCAGTTGACTACAGCGGGAGGCTCAACAGTAAAAATGTTTTCTTGTTTTTTTTTCACAGGTTCAAGATTTGATCTCCACACGGGGAAAGGTAAGTGGCTGCCCTGTTCCCTCAGCTCACTTCCATATCTTAGTTTTCACATCTGCAGTTCTGTGACTTTATGTTGTGTGTGGATTGGCAGAGGCATTATTGGGGAGATGTGTGCCCTGGTATGTCATTATCTCACTGAATGCACACACACACACACACACACACACACACACAAAACACCAGACCCAAACTCATATGCACACAATTGCTGCAAAAAACATGCGACTAGTAGCAAATGCAGGAATCTCCTGTCAGCTGGTTACTTGTTTAACTTTTCAGTTGATCTGATGAGCAATATGATTTTTCAAGTGGCCCCGTGCTGTGTGTGTGTTTATGCAAAACTGTGCACAATTGGGTGTGTAGTTGTGCGTGAATGTGTGCATGTATGTGTAGCTAATGGCTCAGTAGGCTGCCTGTCACAAGGGACTGAGAAAAAAAACAGACCAGTGGATATAGATACAATAGCAGTGATGGTAGTTTGTATCTAGCCAGCCTCTTAAACAAGAAGCACTGGTAATCAAATCCCTCTGGCCTTTCAGTGCACCTGATCCTGGATCAGCACGTCATATATGTTGAGATTAGAATGGTGCAGTTTCTGTGTTGGTTAGGTAAGTATTACCTATGTCAGTCTCTTAAGGTTTGTAGTTTTGCATGTATGCGGCTGATATAGGAAGGAAAGACTGATTTAGGGTCATTCCTCCACTTTGCATTTGTGTAAATAAGTCCTGCTGGAAACTTCTTGAAGCCTAGTTAACTTTTAGCACTGGATAGCTTTGGTTACCTGTGGCTACATCCTTTATGTCCAATGGTGTTCTTGTGCAGAGCATAAATTCGCCACGCAGCACCAGCATTGCCATCATTTTCACGAGCGCCGTGTCATGGCAGCTTTCGGTTTTGTCTTGTACTCAAATTTTAATGGGCTCCAGTTCAGTGGAAGAGAGGAGCTGGCTTTAGAGACTGCATCAATAGATGTTCTTAAAGTGTTTTTCCTATGATGATGACATGAGTCGAAATTGCCTGGAAAGGAGTTGTGCAAGTACTTCCCACACCCTGCGTCTTCCCTACATTGGGATGACTGTACTAGCTATGGTGCCCCGCCTGCATCTGTCCTGCGTTAGTACTACAGGCGTGGCCATAAGTGATAGTCCAGCGGCAGGTTGGCATGGATGTAAAGAAAAAGAAACTCCAACAAATGCTAAATTTGTGTTTGCCATCTAGGCAGCGGTTGATTGGATGGCGATGGTGGGCCTAGAGCTCTTTTTGAGCTATTTCTGGCAGATGGAGTCTGTAACGGTTTATGTCTGTGCCTTCCCTCAGTGGATCCCAGAGTATTTTAGTCCAGAATAATCCCCACCATCTGCTGTCTCCTCTACTACGTTTTAGCACTCAGTATCTTTCTCTCTCTCTCGCTATCTGTTTCTATCACTCTCGATCCTTCACTTACGCATTTCCCTCTCTCTCTCTCCCTCTTTACTCTGTTTTCATCTGTGATCCCTCCCTAACTGCATTCTTGATCCTGATCTTTCTCCTCCTCTCCCGCTCAATCTCTCAAGCTCCACCACTTTCTTTTCTCTCTCCTTTCTCACGCTCAATCCCAATCCCCCTCTCTCTGATTGCTCTCTCGCTCTGGGTCTTTATTCTCTCCATTTCACTGTGCCATTATCTCTGTGACTTCCTCATGCTTCCTCTCATCCACGTTTTCTTCCGTCTTGCTTTAAATCTCTCGATTTCTCTTTTTGCCTTTCCTCCCAACTCTTTCCCGCTCTATTTTTCTCTTTATCTCCTACCCACCCACAGACACTTAACACTCCCCACAGTCTATCCAATCCCAATCTGGACCTCTCCTCCATGCAAACAGATTCTATCCCTCTGGTCTCCAATCTGAATGCCCTAAAATCTTATCCAACATTAATGTGTGAAACTATATTTTGAATGTATGTCACTTCAACAGTGATTCCCAAACCACTCTTTGGGGAAGCCACATTTACACACATTTCTTAAGTTCCAAAACTGATTGTGCAGACTTTGCTGTAGTCAAAGTAGACAACGCTTTCCCTTATTTTTAGGCTAAAAGTTAATTCCAACTATTTCATATTAAATATTGTGGCAAATTATATCAATAATCATTAGTAACAGATTCCTGAGAATAACTGAGGGAGACATTATCATGAGTTTGGCAGAGTGGCCTAGAGCCCCAAACAAAAGGATGTGGGTTCAAGGTCGGCCAGCATCCACCCTGCTGAAGTGTCCTTGAGCAAGACCCAAAAGACGACTCAATCCCTCTCAGCTCCAAGGATTCTCTACTGTGACTCACCGTGCTTTCTCACCTACCTGGAGGGGTTCAAGCAGGAGGAGGGTTCCCCTACATTTATCATGCATAAAATATGATATTATTGCATTATCATATTCCTGCAAACAATACTGGGATCATAACCCACAGGATGAAAAATGAATACTAGACTGCTGTAAATGTCTGCTGCTTGATAATAATTCCTGATCTTTTTCATATTGAACCTGTTTTTGAATTGCACAAAACGTGAAGAAACCAATTTGACAGGCCAGCAGTAGCTTATGGTTGAAAGGTTACACATACATACTTAGAGAGTCTCATTGTGGGAAGTGAGGAAGGCTTTCCCTCTTCCTTGGTAACTTCCATCAAAGTGCCCTTGAAAAATGTGCTTCACCCCAACGTGCTCCAGTGGATGTATGAATATAAGCCTCCCTGTTCCTGCTCCACTCTCTCCGGCTGGCGCACAATGTGAGATTGAGTTCTTTGTGAGCTGGTTAAATAAGAATGAGAACATGACAATGACATTCAGTTATTACATGCGTGTCTCCATAGACAGGAAACCACTCCGTTGTAATGTGAAGTGCAGAGTGCAAGGTTTATTTAGCGTGACAGATTTCCACATACTGTATTGTGTCCCAGCAGGATATGGTGGAACAACAGCAACAACAGTAATAACAGCCAAAATACAGACAGTTATGACATCAGCACCTCAATGACATGGTTGTCAGCTATGTACAGCACAGCCCTGTACCAGCACACTGCTGGATTAACAATGACTGAATGGATTAGTGTGTGTGTGTGTGTGTGTGTGTGTGTGTGTGTGTGTGTGTGTGTGCGCGCGTGCGTGCATGTGTATTGGAAAGAGAGTCAACAGAGGCAGGATGATAAAACATGGTGGTGACTCCCGTGTCAGGGGCAAGTGGGTATTTGATAAAGCCGGATACCTTAAACAGATACTGATAATACCCCTAGATCATCACATTTTGGCTTGACTGCTAATGACATCACACATGCATGCATCTACACACATGTAGGTGCAGTCACACACACACACACGCACACACACACACACACAGTGCTGAGTGGATTCATATCATTTCGTCATCTAACCCAAATTCATTACCACGAGGACACACAACCTCATCCTCCCTCATTTCCTCCTCTTCCGCCTGCCCCCCTCTCTCAGTATTTCCCGGACATTGTGCCCCATCTGTATGGAGCATTTTTATCTTTCTTCTCTTGTGAGTTTGTCTGAAAGAATATGCTGGCCAGATTAGGCAAAGGTTTTCACAGCCTACTTTGGTGCTCACAAGATAGTGTACTGTAAATTGCCTAGCGGCCAGTGCTGCCAGTGTTGCATGTCTTCCTGTCCATCTGCAAGTTATCGTTTTTTTTTGTTTGTTTTTTTTTAAATCATTTTACAGCCTGCTGAGAGTTGATATGGCCAAACATCTAAAAACAGATAATGCCACCCTCAACCTAAAACAGATTTTGTTGCACTGAAATTACTGCATGTTTAGTCTACAGCAGCCCTCTGACTTTATTTTTATAGCACGGTTGTTGCTCATTGAAATATTTCCTCGTGCAGAGGGCTGCAAGTAACGATTACTTTCAGTGTCAATCTATGAAGCCCAAATTAGGGCTGATGAATTATTAATTTTTTTTAAGTTGTGTTAATTACAATTACATTTTTGGACTAATCGTGATTAATCACATAAAATATGAGTATAAAATCACTTCCTTGCTTACACTTTCTCTGTTAGATAGTATAAAATGCATTCTGGGAGCAACTGTTGTGCTTCCAGGCAGTTCATATGATGGATTTTCCAGTGTAATCTGATGTTTTTCAGCCCATTGTCTTCAACAACACTGATGAGCCTACAGTCTATGGAAATCCATTTAGCACCTCAGAAGAATAATCATGAATGTAACCCTGGTTGTATGATTGCATTTTATTTATGAATGTGTGGAAATGAATTATAATGATAAAGGATGTAATGCTGATTGTTTTATAGAATAATCATGTATAAGTAAGGATGTTAATACAGATTTTGAGCTGATTGGTGTGTTGAAGGTTGAATAAGTATGAGTATTACGGAAAGACCAGGCAGACACAGATGGCTGAGCAAAAAGGGAAGTACAGTTTTCGCGTCCGAGTCCGACAGGCTAGTCAAAGTTCATGTCCTGGCCTGCCCTGAACAAACGGTCAATCTTGGCTCATGTCCCGGCCATGCTATGGGTTGGCAGGACACAACCTGGGCAAACCGCAAGCCTCATCAAAAATTAATAATGTTGGTATCAAAATAGTTATCCACGAGCCAACCGCCTGATCATGACATCAGCCCCATCTGGTCGGTCCAGGAAATGTTTAGACGGGATGCACATGTAGGGACAGAAAGTAGAGTAAAGAAAGGTTTTAGGCAGTCTTCGTGTCTTCGGGCACTCTGCTAGCTCACCGAATGAGAGCACATACCACTTGTTCATATCATTATTGTATTTATACAATAATGATATGAATGATATGAGGCATGCAGGCAAATTTTGCCATTTGTAATCAACAAATGTTTAGTAAATCTACATGATAAATGACTAAAATGATTATCAATTTTGTCAGTCAGCTAATTGATTAATAAATACTACTTGTGTGGTTGTTTGGGTAAAGCAGAACCTCACTTTCAAAGAAGTGAATGAATGAATGAATGAATGAATTTATATTATTTCTTCCATTTCTTCCTTAATTAAAGTGACCACCAGACAAACCTCATGCGCTGGAGCTTAATAGACTCCTTCTGTTTTCTCACTGCTGCTGCTGTGTGTATATTTGTGTGTGTGAGTGTGTGTGTGTGTGTGTGTGTGTGTGTGTGTCTGTGTGTTTGACAGTGCTGTGATGGCTAGCAGGACCATTTCTACTAAAAATACATTCCTTTCTGCCGCTGTAAATTGCTTTGAATTACTGTTAAAGAGCTACTTACTGTCAACTCGGTGTAAGTCCAAAATTAAAATCCGCCATGATGTCATTCTTCTCCGGCTCTTTCATCCTGATTGCAGTAATGTGTCTGTTGGATTACTGTATTACAACATCATCTAGTGGTCTAAGAATGTTGGTAATGAATACAAGACATGCAATCTGCTTGACTATTCAAAACGGCCCTAATTGAAATGCTGAAAAGACAGCTCTGGCTAATCAGCTTAGAAATGTAGTCCACAGTTGACGGATAATAAAGAGGATCTTGCTGTTGAAGAGTGTATTACCACCCTTGTAATGAGGGTTCACATAATCTGCTGAGGACAATGGGGAGATGGGGGGGTTAAAGAGGGAGACACAGAGAGAGGGAGAGAGAACTGAGAGAGTTAGAGAGCAGAGGGAGCCTGAGGAATGAAGAGATGTGGTGATTCCCATTCAGACATTGTTATCCCAGACAATCACTATCCCACCAAAACAACTTGTCTCCTGTTCAAATGACTCTGACAATTTCAAAGAAGACGGCCTGAAAGAGAGTGGTCCAATGTGCGACAGGAAATGTTGGGAGGTCACGGGACACAACAGGCAGGGTGCACTAAGAGAACAATGCAGGGGGAAAAATGAAGGACAGAGTGAACAAGAGACAAATGTGCACTGATGTAAAATGAAAGAAAACAAAAAAGCAAAAAAGCTGTGAGGTTGGCAAAAAAACACCAAATTGAGCCGCATGCTTTTCTTTTTCTGTCTTTTCTGTTTCTGGGTTTCCAGACAGTGGTAAGAGTTCTGATTTGGCCTAAATATGTATGTAAATTATATGTATATAATTTTATATGTATATAATTTACAGTAAGTTTCTTACAAGTCACAACAAAAAGTCTGATAAATGATTAGGTCCTTCATCATCCTATACTGCTGAAACCAAAGGCATGATGTCAGGATTGGTCTAACTGCAAACAAACAAACAAACAAACAAACAGAAAATAAAGCCTGGTGCTGTATGATGAGGCAGGAGAAGAGAGCAAAACATTGTTTGCTTAGTAAGCTGTTTCACTTAGCTTGACTAGCCTAGCAATGGTTACCAAGGAGACTAAGAAACAGTAAATGCAAAGAGAAAGGAGCTGAACATCCTGCTCCCCTGCTTGGTGCCCAGTTTAATCAACTAAGGGATAAATCACAGCAAAGTGCATACAGTAACAGAGACATGAACTTCCCATACACCAGATAATACAACAGAGTTTATGTGCATTACTGTCCAGTCAGCATAGTTTGTAGTCAGCAGGTTGAAAAGACTTACATGTTGGCCACTGGCCCTCAATCCATCTAGTGTCTTTCTCTTCTGCCAGTTTGTCTGTTACTGGTACAGAGGAACATCTCAAACATGCTGCTGTCAATGAGTGCATCAAAACTTTGATACTGAGTAGCACACAGTGATCAGTGTCCCACAGTGTTGGCCATGGATTCAAGTAAAAATTGACATTCGTTGCAGCATTTACTCTCAGTGTCTGTGAGCATGGCTGTGTTATGTCACTAGTGACTCTCATGCAATGTCAAGGTGTAAACCACCCACAGAGGTTTCAATGCCAATGAACTCCCCTCCATGTTAGAACTGTGGAAGCCTCTGGGAGGAGTGCTCAAGACTCAACCCTGTCTCACGGTGGTGTGTGCAATCGTCACGACATTTAATATACAGATTTGTGTCCCTGGACACAAACTGAGCATTTTTTTTCATGCATGTGGAAAATATCAATATGCTTGAACACAAGCATTCCTTTTTGTGCATTTGCACGCAAATTTAATTCATGCCATGAAAATTATTTTCCCTTTACACCACTTCTGGAAGTGGCTAAATTCCGGTCGCTTTAACAAACAAAACAGCTTGGTTGGGTAATGGTTCAAATTAGACAAAGGTAATCGTTAAGGTTAGGAAAATGTCATGTTTAACATTATGAAAGGTTTAACCCTAAGGATTCTGGAATTAAACCCCGATCTCCTGCAGGAAAGTCGAGTTGATTGATCCATCCACCACTCCACCTTCCTCCTGATGCTGACTTTCTCGCTCTTTGTACTACCTCAGGGTAGGCTCCATGGTACAGGCATGAAATATGCATCCAACTGAAATACATTACTTTGAAAGTCATGCAGACTGTCACCAATTCATGTTCATGAATCTGCAGATTACATTTTCTGACTGTTGAATGAAATACAGTGAGACTAGGCTGCAAGACTACGTGGAAGGTCCAGTTGCTTTAGACTTGCTACTTGCAGAAATTCCCTGACTTGGGCGACTGAAAACCTTCATTGATGTATTGGCACAGCCACTGTTAGCACAAGCCTCTTCAAACTGTCCATTGATTTGTCCTTCAGCCGTTAGACTCATGGTTGATAGCTTGTTCGTGCCTCCTTTGCAGACTTTATTATTCGTATTCTCACTCATACAAGAATGAGTGAGATGCAGTTGAAAATATCTTACAAGAGCTTAACTCTGCTCTGTATGTCTAGTTTCCTCTGCCTTTGGAAATAAGCAACATCATTCTGGCTAATATGCTAGCATTAGCATTTTACTATATTTGGCCATAGCAAAACCACCCTGCCTCTGAGAGCGGGGAGGTGTGAGAGACAAGCCCCAACAATACTGTGCAGAATCACAGCGTTATGATTCATGATGTAATTTTGACACAATCCTGAAGCCCCGATTTAAGAATATAACAAAAGCACAGGAGGTGGCATTTTCTAGTTTGTCACATAGATGATTCCACAATCACCTGCAAACCTACCAAATCAAATGCTGTTTTAATGTCCTGTCTTAAGGAACTGTAGCTTTTACATGGATTCACCTGGTCAGTTCAATACACAGATAGATGAAATACTACTCTCTGTATGAAGAAATACCATTCTTAAGTATATCCAACACATGCGTTTGAAGGGGCAAAGGAAAGCAAGTAACAAGGATTTTGATAGGGGACTACTTTGTTTGCCAGCAGTAAATAGTTCACAGAGGCTTTGTTGTGGAGTTGAATAATGTATTTAGCTTTTGTCATGATGTGTCCTGGGACACTGGTGCTGCAGTAAGTACAGTAAACAGCACAGTGCATTAGGTACACCAGTGGCTCCGGTCAAGGGATAAAATGCCACGGGACAAATCTCCCTGGACTGTCTGTCACTCACCTCCCTCTCTCTCTCTCTCACTTTCCCTCTCGCTCAACCTCTTTTTGACCTTCCAACCCCCAAACAAACACAGTCCAACACATGCATACACACACAGTTCGCTGCTAAGGCCTCTGTTTAAGAGGCAGAGGAGAGGTCAGGGTCCTGCAGCAAGAGTGGAATGAGACAGGACGCACTCGCACCTTTCCAAGCAGCTGTGTACTGTGCTAAAACAGCTTTCACCGAGTGCCTGGACGTCTTATTTATTACCTCAGTGTGTACAAGTAACCTTTCGTCGTTGATTGTTACCTCCTTTAGCCAGGCCGTAAAGTTTATCTGGCAGTTCTGTCGAATTAATTTTTAATCCTATTAAAGTTGAAAGTTGAAACACACACCACTTGGAATTAACAGTGCATGCCACTTAGTTATTGAGGGGCCCGTGTGCTCAGATGTCCAACTTAAATTAACCTGTCCTTGCTTTGACTGTCCTCGTGGCTGGCACGACAACAGCAACGATACAGGAACTCCTAACCGGTGCAATTACGAGCGCTTAGTTATTGAAGATGATACCCCGTACCCCTTTTATTATGATCTTAAATAGCATATTGTTCTTTTTAATGCCCTCCAGACTATCCTTGTGATATGGTGGCCCTGAGAGCTCAGTGCACTGCAACTTAAGAAAACATAGCCAGATTAAGAAAGCATCTTCATCAGTTTGACATGTGCAGCACAAACAAAATGTGCCCTAAATTCAGACAACACAACACAATAAAGAAACACACACCATTTACAAAACTGCAATTGCTGCGATTAATGATCTTATGTTGGCCTGTTAAAACGAGTCTTCTTTGATCAATATCGCATTTTCAAACTGTAATTATTGGGATTAACTGTCTGCGGTACCCAGACGTGTTCATCACTTCGCGCACACATCACACATCACAAATGTCCTCTGGAAACACTGCTGTTGTTGTTTGGTGTAATCGCAGTGTGTTTTCTGAATGCGCAAGTGTTGTCAAATTGATGAGGATGCTTCCTTAATTTGTATGTTTTTTTGGTCTATCTGCATGTGTTTTCTTAAGTTGCAGTGCGCTGAGCCCTCAGGGCCACCGTACAACAAAGATAAAAAAAGATCAGTGCTCTTAATATTCCCACTGAATATTATAATCGACAATCACAGAGACTGAAAAATCAGGAGGAAGAATGCAGTGAACTCACGCGTCTTTAAACCCATGTCAGTTTGTCATGTTTGGAAATCTCTATTCTTTTCTATTCTATTCTATTCTATTCTGCCATGTACCTGTGAGATGGCATCAGCTCTCCCTCACCTCTCCTAATTATGTGAGACGGGAAACAACAGGAAAGAGGGGCAGAACTTAAGTCCCACTCCTCATTATCTTTAACAGCACATATATCAGTCATAACACGTGTACAGGTGCCAGATGCCTGCAGCGTCTACACTGTAGACTGGGCGCACTGAGGTTATCACTGAGGGTACAGACTTACCTTTCTGCAGGCCGTGACAAAATGAAATGTGCCAAGTTTCCTGAACAACAAAGCTAAAAAAAAAAATAAAATCAGTGTTAAGAGCTCAAAAGGAGTTGCCGGTCCATTTTAGCCCACAGAGTGTAGAGCAGTGATATTAGAAAACTGTGTCTTTATTAATGTGTGTATGTAAGAAATGCAGTGAGGGGTCATTACGTCATTGTGCTCAGGTGACACACACCCAGTTTTACCGGCTGAGCAGTCAAGTGTTTAGCTTGGAGACAGTGAGCAAGTGGGTTCACTGTGGGCTTTAACGTTGTTTGAGTGGGTGGGAGAGTTATAATAATGGGGAAGTCCATTTCATTATTAGGGTAGAGGCATGTGCAACCATCACTGAATTCCCAGTCAAATTATGTTGCACAAAGAGCAACAGACACATGTGGTTTGTAGACTGGGCTGGGTGTGAGGGACAGGTTGGCTCATCGATACAGAGCGTGGAGCAGGAGTTTCCAAGTGGTTGATTGCCAGGTGATCCCACGTTGAGGTAAGAAAATTCACCCCAGGCACCCCAGTACTGAAAACACATGAAACCTGCTCCTACTGTGCCGCTTATACTCACGCATCTTTGTTCACTGCAAAAAATCTCCATCTTAGCAAGTAATTTATTCCCCTATTCTCACACGAAATCTTGTTTTTCTTTAAACAAGTGGAAAAAATGTGTCAGACCTTTTTTTAAATATAGTCACATTTTCTTCATACTAGTAGGCTGATCTGCTGTATTCTGCTTTGTTTCAACACAGTTATACTTCCCAGAAAAAAGGTGAAACTGCATAGGAAACAAGTGTGATTATCTCAGTCCATTGGCAGATTTTTTTTTTTTTAGTTTTTAGAAAAAACAAGATTTTAAAAATAAACACCAGACAAACTGATTTGTTACGATGGCAGATTTAAGAAAAAGAAGCTTTTCAGAATCACTATGAGGCTACATGGCTTGTGAATGAGAGTTTTTGTAGTGCAGATAATAACAGTGCGTTGTCCAAAAACCACTGGCATTTCAAGATGACATGATGCTAAAATTAAAACCACTGAGGTATAACTTTTTCATTTTTTTTTTTTTTTTTAAGTCACCTAATTTCCAAATCAGGGCACCTCTTACGGGGTCCCAAGCACACTCTTTGTAAAATATTGACTGGAGTGTTGGGTGGAGCCTCGGGGCAAGAGTGCGGTCAAACCCCAGCAGCTAATGTCTGGTGGTTAATTTAGAATGTGTCGTGTCAGAGAAATAGGATCTGAGAAGAAACGTCGGATACATATCATGCACACACACACACACACACACATGCAAACACACAAACACACACAGACCGCCTATCTGGCTGACTGATTGACACTACACTCTTGACCCATTTAACTGACTGACTGGAATAATGACTGAGGAAGTAAACGAACTAAGGGGCGTGTGGAAGGAGAAAAAAAAGATGGTCGTTCGGGGGGGTGAGGCAGGAAGAACAGATGGAGGAGGAAAACAGAGAGTTAGGAAGGAGGTGGAAGAAGAGTTGTAAGTTTGGCTGTGATTGACGGCGAGGGGAAGGCAAGGAGTGAACGGGAGAGAGGGAGCAAGGGAAGAGGGAGGAGGGGAGAGGAGGAGCAGCTGTCTTCAGATGTCTGTCTCCTCGGTGAAGCCCCTCAACCGTGAGACCGAAACTCACATCACTGAGGTTTCCCAACCCTGGCATTTGGACCCCATAATATTAAAATAGGGTCCCGAAAGAAAATTATAATGAGACTGGAATGACAAGTCTAGACTAGAACAAAAATATCTGACGTGTATCCTGTTTTGTAATGCTTATCTGTGATTTCTTTGACTAGCACAATCATGTCCCACCTATGGAGTGAAAACCTGTCTTTTTGCTGTCATACAGTTTCCTTTATTTGAAACCCGTTGTCCTATTAAAAAATATATATAAATGTCATGGGTCACGGGGTTCTTATGCAAGATATAGGGCCATTTCATTATTATTACGCTCTGCAAGTGCTTTAATTTTTGTGAACTCAAGGCCCTTTACTGGAATTGCAGAATTACACGGTCCTCTGTATGTGGAGGAATTCTTGCTATCCCCCGAGTCCCATTCAAAACCGATAATTGCATAATTTCAGAACTGCAAGGGCGACAAGGGGAATATGTGTCAGTTTTCTCATTGACTGACCTTTTGGAAATGAAAGGTTTTTATTCGACAGAGGCAATGGCCTTCAGCTGGCGCTCGCACAGGGCGGCGTGATCCATACCGCCGCCACCTGGAGTGCTTTTCATAATCACATCGGTCAAGACGATGAGGGATTTTCTGGAGCGCGTATTGATTTTTGGCCCGGGCCGCATTGTGGGCTTTGGCATGCAGGTTGACGACTACATCACTATTGAGTGTTAACAGTGTGACACACCTGTTTTGATTTCCTGTCCTTGCCACGTTCCATTTGCCTGTGTGGCTCTGTGTCGCCTGATGACATCCTAGGTGAAGCTAAAACAGCCATACTCACTCTCACATATATTGCACACACACACACACACAGCTCTCCGCCCCATTGATTATGAGGCTATTTGTTTCTTGGATGATTTGGACAATGTCATATCGCTCATGCATTATGCATAAAATATCATGCTGTTGGTTGTATATCACAGTGGGAGAAAAAGCAATAAGCTTTTGCTATTATCTGGGAAAATTAAAGGGATAGTAATACACCTGCCAAGCCCAGACCAATAACAATGGATAACAATGTTTTCCCATTTATTGTTTTTTTGATAAAAGCACTGGATTTGTGATTATCCCCTTGCAGGTTTGGCGATGGCGGTGTTTCACCATCATTACACAGATCTATAGATAGAATATTCTGTTTTAAATCGAGTAATACAACCCCTTACTGGAATATCAATGTGAATATCTGAATTTTAGAGGTACAGTAGATTTTTTTTTTTTTTCTTCACACATTCCCTTGGATGTCATATCTGAAGCTATCTGCTGGAGAAGAACTCATTACTCAGCATGGCAGCCATCTAATGTTACATAAAGCACCTTCTTTTTTTCTAAGGTGAAGGCTACTGGATATATTTTATTTACACCGCTGTGAATTATTCAGAGGAAATGTTTCTAGATGGAGCTAGCTAGCTAACTGTCTAGCGTCTATGAATGGTTGAGTTATTCTAATGATGCCCCTCTCTCCCGTATGTATTAGCGCATGCCCACAGGCTTTACCATAGCTGCTCATCAGAGGCGTGGTGGGCTGAGAGGACAGGGATTCTCTCTCAGCACAAAGTTGCTGCTTTAGTTGGGGCTGCTTGCAGATGAACAAGATTCAGCCCTCCAAATCTCTCTCTGTTGCTCCTGATTTAACTCCCCGGGTTTGCAGATGTGATTTTGTGTGTGTTCGAGCGTGTGTGTGTGTGTGTGTGCGTGCGAGTGTCCTGCACTCCACTTCATGCAAATCTCTGTCTCCCTCTTTCTCCCTTTTCTTTTTGCAGAGTAATCCCTCCCCGCGTTTCTTTCATCCTGCCCGTGCTTACTCCTCTGCCACTTTTTGCGCCTATCTTTTCA
>OMLB01027013.1:0-15262 GCA_900302555.1 Myripristis jacobus | reverse complement strand
ATATATAGATAGATAGATAAATAGATATAGATATATACATACATACATATACACATATACACACACACACACACACACATATATATACATATATATATGTATGTGTGTGTGTGTGTGTGTGTGTGTGTGTGTGTGTGTGTGTGTGTGTGTGTGTATATATACACACACACGTGTGTGTGTGTATGTATGTGTGGTATGTGTGTGTATATAGATACAGATATAGATAGATAGATAACACTTTTATTTGTTACTGGCTCACAACAGAAAAAGGACTGCATTGCTTTGTGCTTCACTGATTTAAAAAAAAAAAAAATCAAGCGGTGAATTTATTTTTTCCATTTTACCAGCCCACTAGTCGTGGTTGTTTCTACAGCATTTGAGAAACCTCAACCAGTGATGAGAGTGACTCTGTCTATAGCAGGGATAGCATTGTTGAAAATAAAAACAGGCAAGTTGTCGATTGTCGAAAGCTGTCGATTGCTCTGCTTGTGCTTGAAGTAGCACTCATTGGGAAAACTATGTTGCCTCAGGTGCAACTGATGTGTGATGCATGTATAAAGTGTTTGTGACATGGGGCTTCCCTTGACTCCCAACACCTTCCCAGGGAAGCACCATGTCAAAAACAGTGCTTGTGTGACGCACAAGGCATGCAGTTTGGAGGAGATATGCGCCTGTCGTGGTAAAACTAGTACAAACAACTGAAAAAATGTATAGCCACCCAGTAGCCATTAACTTTTTTTGTTTGTTTGTGTCTGAAAGAATGTTTTTCTATTTCTGTTGACATTATTTACTGTGTATCATAGTACACTATTGACAGGGATGAAATTGCCCCCCTCCCAACCCCGCACATAATGTCCTAGAGTCCTAGTTCTACCACAAAACACTTTATAGCCTTAAACCAATCAGTTCAGCTAACCCTAAACAAACACTTTTTGGTTTTGTTTGCAAACTAACAAGCAGCAATCCAAACCAAAAAAAAGCCAAACCACTAATGGTAAACGTCACATACTTCTAGTATAGTGTGACCATATTTTCAAATCCCAAACCCAGAACCCTTAAGTGTACCGAACGTTTGTGCGTGTGTGCATGTATGTGCTTATGTGCGATCCATGGGTATTTTCATCAGGATGGGGGACAGTTATTTCCACAGTTAGCACATTTATCAAGCACATCTTTCAACACCATAGACAGCGCCTCAGCAGACAAAAAAAAAAATGTTTTTCTCCAAAATCCACTAAAACCTAGTTTATCTAAAAACTATATAACACCAGTAAACACAAAACACAGGAATTGCATTGGTGTAAGATAGCATATGCACTGACTGTCAGGTACCTTTTTAAAAGAAAACACAAGGTATTTGTCAGTGTGAACAAGAGCAGGCTGGCGGCTCGATGGCTGACTGTGACACAGTCTCTGCCAGCTATTTTTGCAACTGTTTCAACCCTGGAATCATTAGATTCAGCAGAGAATGCTGAACATTTTTGATGTATAACATGTCTATATTTGTTTAAAAATAGGGGAATGAAGACACCCATAAAGTGCTTGGAGAGCAAGATGTTTCTGTGTGGATCTGCTTGTAAAATCTGTGTTTAACATGATGTTGCCAGCTTCCAGGGGTTGCAGCGTAGAGGTCAGATTGCTTTGACACTGGCATCATTAGATTCAGAGGATCATGCTGATCATTTTGGCACATTGGTATTTTGGTGGTATGTTAGTATGTTTGGTATTATGCGTATGTTTGGATATTTTAAGTGTTTTACAGATATTTGTCAAATCATATTGTCAGATATTTAACAAATAATACATTTAATTTATGTAATTAGTGGAACATGAATATAATAGTATCAAAAATATCTTTCCACTTACAATGCTCTCCTAAAATACACATAGGCATACATACATGTTGTGTAGTTAACTCTGACACTGTGCTGACAAAAGACACAAAGGCAGTGGCTGCTGCACAGAAATGCACAAGCTTCCCTGCAGTAGTGTAATAAAGAAAACAGGCGAAGTAGCTACATACTTTCATCAACATAACACAATAGCTCTAACGTGACAAAAGATAGCTGTGAGATGGCTAACATCAGGCTACATCTATAACCTTGCTTGCATTGAATAACACCACCAAAATGCCGTTTGGGACCTGTGTCAAAATCTAGACAATTATATAGTCTAACATCGTATACATCTGTCACAAATCCCAACAAAGCATTACAATGCATGTTTCTACTTGTTCCTAATTATGATGGGCAACTTAAGAGTTTAAACATATTTCTTCATTACCTGTGGATTAATAAGAAGAGACCCGATGAGTGTGCATCTAATTCATGCCCATTCCAGTTTATTTCTGTTTTGCGTTTGCAAGAGACTTGAAGTTCCAGTCTCTCCCTCTGACCCTTTGAAGCACCATGGCGCCATCTACTAACTTGGTGATATAAACCTACACTGTGTTTAAGAATTATCTATTAGTGTAGCTATGGCATTCAAAAAATAGGGGTTATCTGATTTATTATAAAACTAGGCTTAATAGGAGTTATCAACTTTTCTATATCCCTTACACTCTCCCCCACTCCAAGAGATGTCTCTAGACATCTGGAACCAAACTAAAAAGAGGTTTTGAGTAATCAAGTAAAGCAGTCTGAAAATGTCAACTCTGTTGGACTGTATCATCAGTGTCAGTGCCTCATGTCGTCTGTGGGTTCAAGTGTACCGTCATATGTCTAGAATGTCCACATTGCTTGTGTAGGGTAGTAGCAGGTTTCAAGGATTACAGAACAGGTAGGCATGGGGTAAGGCACACATGCAAACATCACATTTGCTCCTGGTGTCCATGGCTGGAAAGTAGGCTGTCCTAGATGTTCATATGTAAACAGATCTCTGGGCTTCACTGCTCAAGTAGACCTTCTCAGGGGCAGCTCTTTCTTACGTGCGGACTCTGCGACTGGTTCAACCTCTGTTTCAGACTCCTCTTGACTCCTAACATCCTCCATATGCATGTCACCTAGCTTGATGCCCTGACTCATGGGCTGGTAGTCTGGTGCTGCCACTCCAAGCTGACTGGTTGGCTAAAGTTGAGGTGACTGGAGTCACTGGAGACTGTTTTCCTTTCATACACAGTTACTTGTCTGAGGCTGTATGCGTATTCTTCCTCCTCAGCTCAGATCCCTGTCATCACGCTCCAATGGCAGATCATTCAATTGGATGACAAGGTTACGGTGCAGTACTCGGAGGTTTCAGTCCCTTGTATCTGTTTGAACTCTATATACTGGTCCATCCTCCAGCCTCTCAACAACACGGGGGATCCTGTTCTCCCAATAAGAATGAAGATTGCCAGGACCACCTCTTACTGACAGGTTTCTGACAAGTACATGATCACCTGGTTGAAGCACGATTCCTTTGACACCCCAATTATAGTATTTTTTTCCTTTTGTTGACCAGCTTCTGATTTTTTCTGACTCAATCCTGTATGCCTCCTTCATCTAGGAAGACCTTTTCTGTGCATATTCCAGTCGGGTCTATATCTGCTGCTCAGGTTTGAGGTTAAAGAGAAAAATGAATAGGCAGCTGCGGAGCTCTTCCAAAGAGGAGAAAAAACAGCAAATAGTCGGTCACTTCATGTCTGGTACAATTGTAAGTGTGGACTATGTGTGGTAGCTGATCCTTCCATTCTGCCTTTCTACCCTCCTGCAAAGTGCGGAGCATCTGGAAAAGTGTCCTGTCTGGGCATTCAGCTGGGTTCCCCTGCAGGGGATAGTTCAAGAATGGGCAATTTCAGCCAGCTGCTGTAGGTGTTCGAACAGGCTGTTTTCAAATGCCCAGCCCGGATCATGATGTAGTTTTTGAGGGTACCCAAAGTGTGGAATAAAATTATAAAAAATCTTGTTAGCTGCAGTTGTGCCTGACTTATTCGTAGTTGAGTTGGTTTGTGCGAAGCAAGTAATGTCATCAACTTGGACCAGAATGTACTTGTAGCCTCCCTTACTCCTCTCGAGGTGCAGGTCATCAACAGAGATTAGCTCAATGGGGGCGCTGGTTGTAATTGAGCCCATTGGTGCTTTCTCTGGGATTGTGGGTCACTTCTGCTTAATACATGGGCAACAGCGGATGACATAATCTTTGATTTCTTGCTGTATGGAAGGCCAATAAAATCTCTGTCTCGCCAGATGGAGAACTTTGTCCGGCCCAACATGCCCCATATTATCATGCAAATGTTTTAGCACAGCTGACTTATAGATATTGGGGAGAACTAATTGTTTGTGTTGCCCTGCCTGTCTATACAAAATTCCCTTGTCTAGACTGAATCTGTTCCACTCGTGTATCAGTCTTCATGTTCCTGGACACATATGTCTCTCGTCTTTATCCTTCCATTCCATCCCTTACCTTTGAGTGTTATCACCTCCCAGATAGACACATCCACTTTCTGGGTAGCCCAGATGTCCTCTGGGGTGAACATGGGTGTGCTTGCAGGAGGAAAGTCAAGACAGTACAGTCCAACAGAGTTGGACTGTACTGTCAATGTCAGTGCATCATGTCCTTCTGTGGGTTCAAGTCTGCCGTCATATGTCTAGAATGTCCACATTACTTGTGTAGGGTAGTAACAGGTTTCAGGAATTACTGAACAGACAGTAATGGGGTAAGGCACACATGCAAACATCACATTTGCTCCTGGTGTCCATGGCTGGTAAGTAGGCTGTCCTAGATGTTCATATGTAAACAGATCTCTGGGCTTCACTGCTCGAGTAGACCTTCTCAGGAGCAGCTCTTTCACATGCTGACTCTGCAACTGGTTCAACCTCTGTTTCAGATGCAGACTCCTCTTGACTCTTAGCGTTCTCAGCATCACCTCTCACAAGTTGTGCCTGAGTTTCCATCAATGATGGCATATCAGCCAATGTTGGTGCAGTTTTGGCGTTGACTAAAGAATTAGGTTCAAAACACATTCATTTTGCTGCTGCATGTCACCTAGCTTGATCCCTCGACTCATGGGCTGATAGTCTGGTGCTGCTGCTCCAAGCTGACTGGTTGGCTCAGGTTGAGGTGACTGGAGTGTGACTATACAAAAAAGGAAAAGAAATACTGCAACAATCTTTGTTAAAATGAAGTAAGAGGCTTTGCCTTTTCTACCTCCACGATTTATTTGTGCAACAATCTCAGGCAACCTTAAATTAACAACTTTTATTACAATGGCTTTAACAACTCTGTTATTATCTACTATAAAAATGTACTGTTTTATGAAATGCTTTCAATGTTTTATAGACCACCGTTAATGTTATAAAAATGCAAGCCTGCTGTTACTGGATGAATGGCTTTTTTAGCAATGCTAACTATGCTATAATGGATAAAGGATAAATCATTTAATGTGTAATTTCTTGTACCTCCACACATGCCATGCTGGTTCGATTTAGATACCTTTTACAACTGGCTAGTTTCTTGTGTAATACTTACAGAGAGTCTACAAATGTTGTTCTGGGTAGCAGATGTAAATATAAATGTAGCAAATATAACGGAAATATAAATGGAACATTATGGATTAAAAAAAAAAATCAAAAAACAAGTATTCAAAGAAGCTACTCGGTAACAGTAAATGTATTTTGTTTCTTGGTTTAAGACCATGTGTATATTTCATATTTTCACTCAGCTTTGTCTTGGTATGAAGTTTCCATCTGATTCTATCAAATTATGTTGCGTTCCTCCAAATTTTGACCTTTCCTTGCTGGCCTCTGTTCCTTTGGTGTTTGATTTAGCAATTCTTTAATGTATTACTTTATTAATTTACAAATTTACAGATCAGAAGATGTAAGCACTGAACATGGTAGATCTTTAAATTTAGTTTTCATATTTTAGTGCTATGGAAGACAATGAATTTGGTCAGTCCTCAGAAGAGGCCAGCAAACTGCTAATTGAATGGGATTTATGTAATTTAAAAGCTCTTTCCTGAAAATGACGCTGGTGTGTACTGAAAGAAGGTCTTGGAAAGTTTGGATAGTTACATTTAAAATTTTGAAACAGCAGTCAGCTGACATTAGCAGTAAATAGGCACAAGAAATATTGGCTTAGCAGATTAGAGTATTGTACATAACAGTTGAGTATTTTGTATTATAGACTCCACTCACTCTAACATTTCTTTATCCCTAGGATCATTTCCCGCTGCTGCTATCTATGCACGCAAAGACAAACTCCAGCGACCCTCGCACGTGGCTACAAAGACTTTCCAGGCACTGCGTATCTTTGTGAACGATGAGCTGAATGAACTGCATGCAGGTCTGTGTGCCGCTCAAGCATTTCTGAGACCTGGAGGACGTCTCTGCGTACTTACCTTCCATTCCTTAGAAGACAGGCTGGTCAAACGCTTCCTCAAGGGGGATGACTTGTCCAATCTGCATCAGCGTCGCTTTCCCCGGAAGAAGAGAGCAGTGGGGGAAGAGGTGGAGGACAGAAAAAAAGATGGACAGAGTGTTCACTGGATTCCTCTACGAAGAAAAGTGATCGTCCCACAAATGGAAGATGTGAAAGAGAACCCACGAGGACGTTCCGCAAAACTCAGAGCAGCACTCAGATGCTAATTGAGGGGCTTTAAACCCTCGGTCACTTTTCATAAAAGACAGTTTGAGCTAGTCTGTAGGTAGATTCACTTGTGCAATGAACATTGAATGTAAGTTTATGAACAGTTGGCCTTTGATGTGTAAAGTGTCTTCACTGCATTTAAGCAATATGACACCAGAGGGAGTGCGCTCTCGAGTGAGTTTTTGTACATCAGTTCTACAAACTAAGTCTTTCATCAAATAACGGTAATAAGACTCAACAGATTATGATTTACTCTTTTAATCATTTTTTTGCAGCTCCACCAACACAAGTACTTTTGTCAGAAATTAGGCAGCTTAACTGGACACTGTAGCTCCCCGATCCGTTCCTCCTGCCCGTCGGCCTTGTGCATGTGCAACAGAAATTTGATCTGATAAAACCCTCAATAAAATAGTGAAAACCTTAGCCGGTTAGCAAGAAATAGCATTGCTTTCATGTGCTTAGCAAATCAGACACAGCAGGGATGTTCACTGTTTTACTGGCACAGCCATAAAACATGGGACTAAATGGCTTTGTTGTTGTTGTTTTTTTTCGTTTTGTTATTTGTTTTTGTTTTTTTAGCTGTGGTCCATTGAGGAGCATTTTCATAACGTGGCTGATGGGGCAGGAGGAAGGTAACAGATCGGGTAGTGACAAACCCGAACAACCACAAGCTGGATAGCCCGGACCGTTTCCAAAATATTATCTGCTTTACGTTCTTGCCCTGAAAACTGCATGGAAAGCTTTAAGCAGCGCATCCTGAGCCAAAACCAAAACCAAAACCAAAACCACAGCCTAGGAGGCAGCGCTGCCAGTCAGCAGTTGGGGCAAAAGCAAAGCGACCACTGGCTTCCACACTTCTGTCCTGCCACATGTCATCCTCAGATCACCAGTCACAATTTAACTCCATTTATTTTTCTAAACTGTCTGCCATCTTTGTGCCGACACAGTGCAAGGTTTCTTGAAACATAGATCCTGGATGTTAATGCAGTATTTATCAAACAGTTACCACTGAGCACTAGTAAGGCAGAGTGATACATAATAGTAAAACACCAGGGTGCTGTTATACTGTATATCAGCACTCATGCAACACCTCTTATCCAATCAGATTGCAACACCGGACCTAACTGAAGTATAATCCCTGTTATCAGTGAATACATTTTAATAATTTATTTTGTTTTCAGAAAATAAATGTTACTTGGGTAAATTAATCTTTCAAGTTACTATGTGCAGAGTTGTAAAATAAAATAGGTTATACAAATTTGAATGGTCACTTAATGAACAGCAGATAGCATAAAATAAATTCAGATTTGTACTCCCTCTAACTACTGGCCAATACTAGCTACAGTGTCACATCACAAATGTGTGGGTGCCACCATACTTACTAGAAAACTAGAACAGGCGTTCATTATGTTCAAAGTTTACTATGCTATAAAAGTTATATTAGTTTTCCAGAATGGGGAATTTTATATTGAATTAAAATTCTAATGGTTCTAAATCCCACACTGTTTCCTTGAGATCTGCTGAAATCTCTGTCCTGACTCACATCCACAGCTGTGGGAAAAGAATTGGTATGAGTTGTGTGTGTGTGTGTAATACCAACCCACATTGCCCTTCACACCACATCTGTGTAAGCATTTTTTGTCTTGCCCAAATTTGATGTTGTAAAAATCTTTGATTAGATACAGCACTATATTGGTGCTGCTAAAGTACAACACTGAGTATGTTCACAGTTGTCAAGATTTACACACTCATCAGTTCTTCAGTCTGTGTTTTAGTGAAACCCGTCCACACTGAAGAGTATTTGAAGAGTATTTCTGAGTGGTATTCAAATATTTTTGATATTCTGACAGTAGTTTTGTATGGTAAACTTTTTTCTTTTTTTTGTATTACCAGCCATCAAGGTTTTGCTCTTTTGCGTGTAAAGTGAATTTATGCTCAATAAATAAATAAATAAGCAGCATGTAAACTGAGTGGTTATTGCTACTTAGTAGCCCAAAACAGAACTTCCTACTGGTGTCTATATTTCCCCCTGCATCTCCCTTGATGAGTAGCTCATGTAATCTCTACTGTACCATATGAATCTGTAATGGCACTAAATACCAAGTGACGCAAGTGTCAGAAGTGCTGGTGAATCAGCTGGGAGATTGTTATGTTCTCTAGCTTTCTCTCACCTTCAACTGTAAGCAGATGAGGTGTTTTCATCTTTACTATTTGACTTTGACTAATTGTAATTGCTCCATCATGAGGATCAACACTTTTTCTCCTCTTCCTGTGCCTAATTCAGTGCACTCTTAATATACCATTCTTGTTACCTTGGAAACTAAATGGCACAAGTAACATTTAACTGTGTCTTAAGGTGTATGCTTTTTTAATCCAGTATGATATAATGCCGTCTTATGAGTTTGAATATCCCTCCATTGAATGTCATATAGTTATACTTCTTGTTGTCAGTATGGCTGACATGTACACTGTTTTTGAGCCCAATCGGCACATGTAGAGCATTTATCTGAAAGAATTGCCCTTGTGATGATTCTCAAGGTTTTTATTTGCTCCCATCATGAATGAATGAATGGTTTATTTTTGGTTTTGGTTTGTACATCAATCATCGCACACAGTACAACAATCACAATAAAGACATAAAAACCAAAAAAAGGAATAGGCTAGAAGCAGAAGCTTATTTTTGTGCCTGTCCTTTACTCCTGATACACTGCTTCTGTTAAATTACATATGTACAGCATCTAGCATTCTCATTGAACAAAAGAATCAACAATAACAAAAACACATTTACCATCTCAACTTAATATTCCTGTATTATCTTATACTTAAGGCATTTTTTAAACTTTGTCAGAGAAGTGAAAGACTTAAATTCATCATCAAGTCCATTCCATAATTTCACACCCACAATTTTCTCCAGAACCTGAATGGGAACTGTACTAGTCTGTTATATGCGCAAGGCAAAGACTGATGAGATCAGATCACAAACTTATACTTACTGTTCATACTGGAGTTCCTGCACCATCAACAGGGTGTCATTGTTTGCTGAGGTTTCCAGTGTCATTGTCTTCACAAGAGTGAGAGTTTTATGATTAGCTAACCCCTGAATGAAGATCCACCTCCCCAAGATCTGTGTAGAATGAGAAATTGTGATTAGTCGAATAGAAATTAACACCAGTGTACAAACAATATGGACTATCATAACAATGTTTTTGTAACTGATGATAGTTGATTTTCATGTGAGGATCTTGAATATCTTTAAATTTTGTGATTTCTATATTATGGAAATTTAAAAAATATATTATTAGAAAATTTACCCACAGTTTTAAAAGGGTGCCAATAATTTTGTCCAGTCCATTTTTGGAGTGTTGTGTAAAAGTGTGTCAAATTTGGCTTTTTTCTTCTGGTTTTTTTTGTGTTTTTCCAGTGCACATAAAGGAAATAAACATGTGTATACCAAAAACATTTGTAACTGTATACAGCTCCAATTTTTATTATACCTCCATGCCAACAACAGCCATGGCTGAAGGCATCATGTTTCTGTATGTCTGGATGCTGTCATGTTTCTGTTTCCATACATACGTATGTACATCCATCCCATTTTTATGAACACTTTGAGGGAATCTCTTTAAATTTGGCACAAAATGTCCATTTGGACTCAAGGATGAAATGCTTACATTCTGGAGGTCAAAGGTCAATTTCACCATGATCTCACAAAACATTTTTCTGGCCATAGGTCAACAGTCCATACAGTAATTATGAGAAAGTTTCACACTAATGTCTAACAGGATAAAATAATGAAGTCATGACATTTTATATCAGTCAGCTTCACTGTCATATCATAATAGTCTGTGGAAAACACTTTCCTGGGCATTATTCATCACCATAACTCACTTCGCTTCCTCTCCCTGGATGACAACCGGGGCAGGGGAGCAGGGCCGTATGGTCCATAGGTTAGGCAAATGCTACAGGCCAGAGGGTGCAAGGGAGGTTTTTTTTTTCTTTTTTTTCCCCATTGTATTTGAAAAACAATTAGACAAGCACCGCGGTCCTTCACTGTTTGCTTTGTTGATTTTGAGCTTCAACTGATTATCATGGCATCATGTGATGATACTCTCTATCAGTCTGTGCTCCTCTGTAAAAATAGTCTCTAAGTGTAGCAGTTCTCTCACTGGAACTTATTCACTGGAATCATACATGTCAATACGGAGATAACTTCCATTTTGCCAAAAATACACTTAACACTTTATTCTAAATCCCTTCAAACTCTTCACTACAATATTATAGTCTGGACAGACATAGATATAAAATGCATCTTGACTGGAGGCATACCATCATGTAGCGGTAATTCTAGTATTTGAATATGACATAACTACTAAGATCTGGACACCAGCGTCCTCATGGCTGGCTAGGCCTATGAACGTATGTTAAATTGTTCTAATATTCTAGTTAAGACAGAGGAAGAATGACAGGCAGGAAGACATTCAGAGATAGTGTATAAGCTTATGAGGTGAGCTGTTACCTTGTCAAGCTCGTCCATTGTCAGAGACTTGTTCAGCTGACTGCAGTCCTCCATTGGTGGTGCTGCGGCACTAAAACACAGGAGAGAGATGAGGACCGAGGCTAACTGTAGGAAAACCATGGTGGCACAGCAGCAGCAGGTTAACAGCTTCTTCAAAAGCTTTCTGATGCTGGAATACATTGAAACATCTAGTATTTATACAGGCAGGCTACTGCTGTTTTTCAAATATTTGCTGAGTTTGTTGTTTGCATTAGGCCATGAGCAACTGGAGAATTCCAGATTGACCTTGTAATGGAAACAGAAATTGTGTAATTGTTTACCAGGTGGTGCATCATGCTCATGTGAGACAACAATTTCAGTGTAATCCATTTCATTTGAAATCACTTAAAGCATTGTGTTGTCTATTTCCACAAATTTCTTCATCAAATAATCTGCGTAAAAATCTGAAACAAAATCTATGGAACAAGAATGGATAATCTTTGGGAAATCTTCTGGTGGGGGAAAGAGAAATGATTTAAGACCTGTTTTACTTTAAAACACACATTATAACAGCGGTTGGGAACCTTTGGCTCAAAACATTTCTGTCTCTTCAACAGATGACATATGGCTTTTGACAGAAACTGCATTTCAAAAAGAGCACAAATTAAAATTGGCAAAATTAAAAAATACTGTTAAAGGTCTCTTACTACTAAATTACTATCTAATTAATCTCTCTCTCTCTCACTCTCTCTCTCTCTCTCTCTCACACGCACACACACACACATACACACTAGATCACTAGATACCTGCAAAGATTAGGCAAATCGTGAGCTGATATATGCAATAGCTACAGCTATTTAACTCGTATTTTATTTATTTATTTATTTATTACAGTCATGATGCACCAGACTATGTAACCTATCTTAACTCTTGCTCTAACACTAAATGAAAGTGAGAAACAGTAGTAACCCTGTAGTGACAGAGCAACTTGGTCAAGCGAGCTAGACGGTGAATGAAGAGAGAGAGGTTCCTCATCATGCAGTCATAATTGTGCAAAGAAAATTTAGGCTGATAGACCCAGTAGTTTCTGAGATCGTCCTGCATCTCCATAGGTGTCCACTATTCAGAACCTAAGAGAAAGTCTTATTTTCAGCTTGATGGCCATGCATTTTGAATTTATTGAACAAGTCTCTCAAGACCCAAGATGGCAAAATTGTCTCTACTCATAGAGGAGCATTGAATCCATCAGCTGATCAGATTGTATCCATTCCACTTCCTTGTTAATAAACATGTCTTACATTTTCTTGGACCTGTAGTAGTGCAGGTCCACAGTGATATCACAGTGATCTACTCCTTCATGCCTATCCTTGAAGGACACCAGCATGGAATTCCAGTTTCATAAAAGCAATTGCATTAGTTAAATTAAGTGTAGTTAGTCTTGCAAAACTTTTTTTTCTTTTAGCAATCAGTGATGCATTTATACTTTTACTTTAAGTAAAAGTATCTTTAAGTAAGATAAAAGCCATTTGTTTCATGGTATGACTTAGGGCGGAATACAAACAGAAACAGCAAAAGACCCAAGAGTTTTATTGATGTAGAGTATATTAAAGAGCACATCCACATTTTTCAGTGAGTTTCCACAGGAAAAACACAGTTTATTATTGTTCTTGCTCCTTGACTTCGCTGGTCTCAGTCTTCTCAGGGCAAAACTCTGCAGGAAAAAAGGAAAACAAGCATTTAATGAACAAATATGGTGAATTCATCAATACATACAATTTCCAGTAATTATATTTATTTACTGTTTGTCATTGAATTCTTTAATTATCATCATCAAGCTAATCACAAATATGAGGATTTGTGCAGGAACCTGCTCCTTCATTGTAGAACATGTGTGGAGGGTGCTCGAAATCAAGACATAAGGCTTGTTTCCCGGCTTTCTCCAGCTCAGACTCTGTCAGCTTCCCAGTCTTTCCTGGAATAAAGACAGTAAAGGAAAATACACCTCAGATTACACTATACAGTTAAATATCATCTGTTTGTGATGCAGGATGCATACAGGATTTATTTTGTAATGAGGCATTGTAATGTTGTTTTCTGTTCTTTTGGTCAGAAAAGTGGCATGAACTTATTGTTTTCTATCAGCGTTAGGCCTGTGGGCATATTATTAAAGCTAGCCAGCCAATGTTTTAACAAATATTGGTGAATAATGGCCATGGTGATAGTCCATGATCATGGCCTTACCCCTATGTCATGTCGCTGCACATGACACTGTTATTGCTTTCTGCCTCCTCTACAATGCATTTCTCCATGATTGTTTAAACTTGTGCAAAATGTAAATTCTAATAGAATCCCTTACTATTTCTGAAAAACAGACAGCAAAACCTGACACTTAATGTTCATTTAACATTGCTGAAACTTTCTGTTTTTTTTTCTTTTTTCTTTCTTTCTTTTTTTTCCAGAGCAACATTATGGATCCAGAAACATATGGCATATAACCAGTAGCTGTTTTGTAAAAATGTAAAAATCCCAATGCCCAAAGCTCCAGTGCAGTGACAGGGACACTGTACTGTGGGACATCCCATACTTCGGGTGAGATGTTAAACTGAGGTCCTGACTCACTGTGGTCATTAATCATCACATGGCACTTAACACAAAGAGTAGAGGGTTCTCCGGTATTCTGATGAAATTGCCAACCAGGCTCTCTCCATCTGATCACCTAAGAGTAATTGGCTCAATAGTTCCCTCTGTCTCCACCTCAAGGTGGGTACTACACATGGTGGTGGCTGAGGTGAGTTTCCTACCATAGATAAGTAGAAATCCTGCTTTCTTTCCAGAGGCAGAGACTAAAGTGTGGTACATCACCAGACAGTCAGTGCAGCTCTGCAGGAAGTAAGCTGTGTCAGAGGTATTCCCACCTTGAAGGGGAAAGTGGGAAACACACACAGTGACAAAGCATTTGCCCGTTATCAAAATTTCAAAAGGAAATGGGGAATTAAAGGAGAAAATTTTTAATATATTATTTCAGTTAACTTGTAGGAATAATCAGGCCATAATTAAATGTTCCAAAAAAAGAAAACTTCCATAATAAAAATTAAAATTAAAATAAGAATACTGAGAGGTTGAATACATTACTTACTTGAATTTTCATATCTCAGTGACATAAACAAAGAAGACCGTAACTCACGTGATAGTTGGATTGTATTTCCAGAAACTGTGAAATTCATTGAGTAGCGAGTGCATGTTTCATTTCTAGAAAAAAAGAAAAAAGTAAACCGTCATACCACAGTAATTCAACGCATGGACCACAAAAAATTTTGTTAAAAATTTTAACACAATTATCAAGTGGCTTGTGTGTAAATTGTATTTCTATTGTATGAATGTATTTTTGTTGTATGTGTTATGTTGTTTCTTTGTCAGTTATTGTGTCTTTGTCAGTAACTTTGTGTTCTGGATTGCACGGCTGCTGGTCTTGGATAGGTCTCTCTTGAAAAAGAGATTTTTAATCTCAATGGGACTTTTCCTGGCTAAATAAAGGCGAAATAAAATAAAATAAATAAAAAAGAATTCTCCCAGGAAAGTGCTACTAAGCCACGGCATTTGTAAAAACTTTCATGAAGTATGTTTCTATGGATATTCTCATTCATCCAGGTCATCGTTCTCTTTGGGCAAACTGAATCGTAGGCAACTGGACTTGTATTTGTCTTAGGAAAACGTTTCGCCTCTTATCCAAGGGGCTTCATCAGTTCATGCGCATCAGTCTTTCTAGCCCGCACTAGTCTGACCTAGACAGTGGAGTACGGTCCTGGGGCCTCATTTATAAAACTTTGCGTAGGATCCATACTAAAAGTGTACGTACGCCCAAAAGCCGAAAACGGCGTACGCCAAAAAAAAATCCAGACTTATAAAACCATGCGTACGCACACCTGCAAGCAATTTCCCTTTATAAATCACAGACTACCTGAAAGTTTGCGGACAAGATTGCGTCTCATCCTCCGCCCACTACATGCCCACATTCAACCATAAATGTCCAATGCAAAGCACCTCATGAATGTCGATGAATATGTAAATGATCCAGCTGACCAATGGTGTGTTACGGTTAATCATGGCAACCTCGGAGAGGAAGGCGGAGAAAACGGAATTTTACAGATACGGAAATCGAGGTGCTTGTGGGTTAGGTGGAGAGGAGAAAGTGTATGTTATTTG
>OMLB01027012.1:38571-64078 GCA_900302555.1 Myripristis jacobus | reverse complement strand
TAGTTTAATTATTATTATTATTATTGTTGTTGTTGTTCTAATAATAATACTGAGTATAGTAAAATAATGTCATTGAACAATTGAATACAAATATAAGAATAAATATTATTTGAACTACAATGAGTATGAAGGTAAAGAAAAAAGCGGTCACAGAATAAAATCAACAAAAATTAAGCACAAAATCAGCGATGATGCAAGTTTTGTTGTCTGTACACCACAAGACTATTTTTGTTATTACTAAGTTAAAATGATAACAACAACAACAATAATAATAATCATCATCATCAGTCATCCTCATTATTATTATGCTTAGTAGTAGTAGTATTGTTGTTGTGGTTATCATTATTAGTCATCATAATTATGAACATTACTATATATATTAGTAGTTGTTAGTAGTATTAATACTA
Organism: Myripristis jacobus; assembly: GCA_900302555.1. Taxonomy (NCBI): domain Eukaryota; kingdom Metazoa; phylum Chordata; class Actinopteri; order Holocentriformes; family Holocentridae; genus Myripristis; species Myripristis jacobus. The sequence goes on along the minus strand of OMLB01027012.1, from coordinate 63,671 downwards.
GCAGTACCAGTAACACTAGCTTAGTGTCAGTGGTCTACCGTTTTAGTGCTGTACCAGCCATTTCTTAGTGCCATGTTTGGAGTTATTATTTTGAAAGCAGAATAAAACACTTCCTGTATGACTTTGGTAACTCTGGCCGCCTTGCCGCTGCTGCTGGCAGGTTCGTACCATTGTCTTGTAAATTAGGGGTGTACTCCGTCCACACAGCCACAGCAGTCAGATGTCATCTCCCTTCTACTGTTTTATTATCGTTTGTCTTCGCTGAATTAGTAAGACCTAAATCACGCAGATGGATTATTCGGCTATTTTATAGGAGTAAGACACTAAGACACTCTAAGACAGTCGCAGCTCGAACACCGTCCAGAAGTCATTTGTGAGCGTGCAAATCAACAGGCTGTTTCGCTCTGCATACATATGACTTTTCATAATCATTCAAATCAAAACGAACGACTGCTCCTGCAAACTACCACAACACTGAGGCTGGCTGTAACACGCGTGTGAAGAGGCTGAGGCACACTCTGAGAAAACAAAGCACACACTGGGACCTTCAGGGCTATACCTGGGCCAGCACCCTCTGAGCTGCAGCTTTTGTACCCTTTACATTGGGGTCTTATTTGTCCCCTTGTGGTTTGTACCTTATAGACACCAGTCTTGTTCCCATATACAGTACTGACTGGGTAATTACATATTTTCATACCCACAAATCTACTAAACTGATTTCAAGGCAACTCAACCATAGCCTACAGCTTCAAATCTGCCTGCAATTGATATTTTGCCAAATTTATGTAGGAATTTATTCATTCATTTATTTACTTATTCATACTTGGCCTAATAAACGATGTCTCCTCATAGTGTACCTTCACATTTAGAGGAAGTGGTGCATGTATGTACCTTTGACTGCCAGGGAACATGTATTTTTTTAGACCGTAAAGAAGCTGTATTTCTGACAGTACTGTATAATTACGGTCTCTCCTGTTGCAGACACAATACAAATGCCTACAAATAGGAATATTACAGGAGCATTATAGGGATAGTATGCTGATACTATAGGAGAAATACCATAAAATATGATCCACTCACTCTAACCCTGTACACCATGGACACACTACAAGTCTCTGTAGGAGCATTATAGGAATATTAGGAATATTGCTATGATTTTCCTCAGTGGGTGCATCTGGTGCATAACACAAGATTGTAGGCTAACTGAAACCTAAAGGACTAAGTTATTCATTGATGATATGAGTGGGATTTATAAAACTGGATTTCTCAGATAGGTTACTGCGCTTCATGTCAGAGGAAAACGGGGGTGTGGAGCAGCAGAGGCTGTATCTTTGGACTTATTAATATTCAAAGGTGAATGGCTTGAGAGTGAGTGTGAAGGGCAGACAGTGGCAGATGGAGGTGCCTGCCCCCTGTTGCTTCAAACTCCATGTCCGACCTTGCCTTGTCACACCTATTTCCCCACTGTGCACCGGTCCATAGACTCTCTCTGTGGTATACAAAATAGTGAGTTTACACAACTTTATTATACAGTACTTAATGTTTTTTTTTTTTTATCTCTTATGTTCCAGTGATTTTCTTTTAGTGACTTTTTTAATGTTGTCTGTCCTCAGTGGTGCCTGTACAGTGACTCTATCGGTAATTATGATGTTTTCAATCGCAATAATACTTCTATAACTGACAACATATTCTTTATTTAATGTTCAGGTGTAATATTTGTATAATAAGTTATTTTTGTTGTGATGTTAGTATCCCTCCAAATTTATAATAATAGACAGCAACTACTATCTAACATGCACTTGAAACTGATATTCACATGAGATTATGCATAATTAATGGAATAATCCTATTGTACTATTCTTTTACTATTCATATGGGGGCTCAGTTTGTCAACAGTATTCAATTCACCATATATTACTTCATGAAAAGTTTTTTTTTGACTAAAACTAAATAATAATAAACTAAATAATACGAGTTCATTTTTTTAATTGACTGTGTATTTCTGATGATGTCTGGTTCTGTTCTTGTGGCAATCTAATCTCTGTCTTATTATGTCTTTCTTTTCTCACAAGTATCCATTCAAAGTGAAGTCATGCAGTGTCTCTGTCCTCATTTCAAGGTAAGCAGCTTGTATGAATCACCAAGCAAGGACATTTATTACTAATGCAAACCTTATAACTGGCAACAACATATCAATAATACCTCCTGTAGAGGGCTATAATCCTGCTGACACACAATACAGCACAGAATCCTGTCTAAATAATACATTTAGACGTGATACAAATATCATAGCAAAACTACATTTCACGATATTATAGGGGATTCTCCAATATTACATATACTATCTTTTGTATTATAAGCTCTCTACGCTCATTACTGATTATAACACCAATGCAAACCTATGAGAATTTATAGGAATATCGTACTAAAGTTGCCAATGCTGCGTTTTCATTAAGCTGTGATGAAGACCCTTACCATGCTTTTCTGAACAAAAGCAGTAAACACATGTACGCTGTGGTTTTGTTTTGCGCATTAATACCAGATTGGTCAAAACTTTAGAGTGACACTTCTCTTAGCCAATTATATTGAGTGGCTAAAAGGAGGTTCCCGATTTCTGTCAGGAACGACCTGTTTGAGGTGGAAACGTAGACGCGTTAAGTTAGCTAGAATATGCAGGGACACCGGAACATCAGTGGTGTTGCCTTAAAAATAAAAGTAAAAAAGTAATAGGATAAAATATCTGTTCGTATGGACTGGCGTTTGCACAACATGAATCATAATCACTCGGTGGAATAATTGAATTATATATGGAGTACAACTGTGGCAGAAGCATAGAGAGAATTTTTATTTATTTTTTTTTTTTTTATTTTTGTAAAAACTGCAATTTTTTCAGTGCCATAACTGTGACCGGAAATTGAAGTATTTACTATATTTCACTTGACTTTTTTTTTTTTTCCCAAGAAAGTCGAGTTTCTTCCTGGAGTTTTCAAGTTGTCTTCGGAGTTTGACTGCAGTTGGGATTTGGGAGTTTAAGTAAACATGGGAGCTTGTATGGCATTGTGTTCACTCGCCAGCTGTGTAAGTATTTATTGACCAGAACTGTGTAATGGTGGCATAAAATACACAAGCGTAAACAAAGTGGTTTTGACATTTGACATTGCGCGATACATGCCCTGATACCTCGGGGAGAGCGTCGTGTGAAAATCTATTGAAAAGTCGGACAGTTTATCACTGACCAACTTTTTGGGCAAATGTAGGCTACGTGCATCTTAAAACAGAGATTAAAGAAATTCCCCTATGTCGCTGAGGTCTTCTGGTAAATGCGGCACTAACCTGACAGACAGAGCAACACTGAATATCTCAGGTTTTAGAACTTTCTCACATTGCCGATCCCGCCTTTCACTGCTGTTTTTATATAGAGAGACATTGTGTTAATCAGCGGCTCATTTGCAATATAAGTTTGTATTTTGCTGAAAGAAGTACTGCTTTGGAGTGTTATATATATGCCGAACTAAATAATGCATTATGTTGTTTTGGGTAATGTCTTTAAAAAATTTCTACGAGTTCTGTGTTTTTGTCAGTAAGTAAGAAACTACCGAAATGCCAGATTTCTGAATGCGCTTTGGAGTGGTGTTCCTTTGGAGAGAAAGAGGAACCTAGCGAGGCTTACAAACGTATTGACGGACAACTTTTTGAATAAACTTCATATGACATGAACAGCCAATGTAGCCCAATGAATAAGTGAACAAAAAGAAATGTCATAATATATATCTGATAGACCTGCTGGTTGTGGGCTTATATATACATGTATGTTTCGAAAAGCCCCGATTTCCGGGTTTCAGCCAGTGCGTCATTGTATTGAAATCACTATAAAATTACAATAATATTCCCACAGGGGAATACAGTGTGACTGGTACTCATTAGTACCTGCTACTTTATAGTAGTTTTTTAATCTTCTATGACATCACTTAGTTCATAGTGACCTATTTTTTAGTCTCCCATGGCGTCCCTATAATTTCCATATAATTAGGAACTTGTTTTTGTGTGGCTGTGATATTTTTATAGTAACTTTGAAGAATTTGTCGTAAGATTTCTGCAGCTCATGTCTGTAAGTGTTGCTTCTTGTCAAGGCAGCTGGTGTAAGATTTTGTCAGGGCCTGTGGTTTACTCTCTGAACCATGCAAACTAGATTCTTCCTCGTCATGGCTGCAGTGTTTACACCCAAGGCTTGTGTTGTGTACTCTGGTGCATACTCATATTTAGTTAAGGCTGGCTGATCTCACCTCTCAGTCTCCGCCTCAGTGGCTCCCACACCTCCCTCTGCATTACGGAGGAATCCTCTGTGATCGCGTTCACAAAGCTTGATGAGACAGGGGAAGAGGGAAAGATTTGTCACGATGGCAGCCTCAATCACAGGGCTGATTATTGCTAGTGTAAATCATCACTTGTCTCTGCTCATCTAGAAGAACACAGAGGAAAAAGGCAGACAGTTCCCCTGTCATTAGAGACACTGTTCTGTTTTTTTCTTGCATCCACAGTCAAGTGCAAGCCATGCATACATTACCCTGATTATCCCACACCCCAGAGCCCCATCCCTCACTTTTACAAAGTATGAATCCTTGTGTATGGCTTGCTAATTGTGTCTTCGCTTGCCATGTCTCTCTCCAGGCGTCGTGTTTATGTGGCTCGGCCCCCTGCCTCCTGTCAACATGCTGTCCTTCAACATACAACTCCACAGTGAGCCGCCTGGCCTTCTCCTTCTTTCTGCTGCTGGGAACTCTGGTGTCGGTCATCATGATTCTGCCAGGGATGGAGACGAAGCTAAAACAGGTAGATGAGATTAGGTTGGAAGAAATGCATTAGTGGTATTAGTAGCAGCAGAACTTACAAAGGGACAAGACTCAGATTTGTGCACTCTGAATTGGAACTATTAAAAACATAAACATAAATATGTTCGTAATGTGTAACAACAATAGTGAGGCTATGCCAAATGACAACATGTGGAATTTTGCATAACTGAACATGCTATCCTGGGATATTGGGTATATTGGCACTGCAGCATGTGTACATATGAGATACAACAATTCAGTATATTGCTGCTGCCACATGAAAACCTTGTATCTCCAAATCCAGTGGCAGCTTTGATTTAGTTTTATCCTTGTTCTTTTGACTAAAATGTGTTTTAGTCACATTTTAGTCATTTGAATTTGTTTGTTTTAAAAAAGGTTTTTGTCGACAAAAGCATCAGCCATTTCAGTTGATGAAATCGAATTCCACAGAATCATTTTTCACATTTTTTCTCTGTAAAGTCTACATTAAGTTATCTGTTAGTGTCCTTGCCACACAGGTTGATCTACATTCCTCATCATAGCTGCTTGTATTTTGTACTGAGCTTTTGTGTTTATATTGCACTTAATAACAAAAGTAAAGTTAGACCATATGTCTGTTCCCTTCCAAACTGAGGTCAGGAACTGTGTTTTTACTGTGTCTGTTTCAGGCATTTTCATCTCTTTTTTAATTTGTTGACAATAATTTTGTATTTTGTGGCAGTTTTTTTTTTTTTAAACAAAGTTTCATTGTTATGTTTTTGTCTTGTTTTCATTGTGGACAAAGTGTCATTGATGAATAGTTTCAGTCAGCAAAACCAACATTGTGAGACACGTCATGTTGTGAGAAAAGAAACTTAGTGTTAGACCTCACCTAGATTCACCCTGCCAAGTATTTGGAGAGGTTTCATAAGGTCCCAGGGTGGCATGAGTTCCCCAAATCATGTACTATCATTGTCATCCCCCAGAGGAAAACATGGAAAGAAAACAAGCATTTGCAATGGTTTTAACCAGCAACAGCAATATCCTAGACCAGTCGTACAAGATGAATGAAATATGTTTTTATTATTTATTCAGGGAGTCCCATGGAGACGGGATCTTTTTTTCAGTATATTCCAGTATCACAAAGCATTGCAGTTGACCTGATTTCAGACCTCCTCTGTCTTTGGCCTGCTATTTTGTGTGCTTAACACATTGCATTATCAGATTCCAGGCTTCTGCGTGGGCGGCTCTTCAATACTCGGCATAGAGAACAAGGTGAACTGTGACATCATCGTCGGCTACAAGTCTGTGTACCGCATGTGCTTCGCCATGGCCTGCTTCTTCTTCCTCTTCTCCATCATCATGATTCGTGTGCGCAGCAGCAAGGACCCCAGAGCCGCCATCCAAAATGGGTTCGTACTGAGCACTGCAGCCTCCATCATCATGCCCCATTTTAATAAGAGTATGTTGCACTCTGGTGGCCAGTTGTGTGCACTGCACCTCAATGACTGTGTTGACATTGTTTTGGACATGCTTTAAGTACCTTCGTTGTCATCTGCTTTCCTCAGCTTCTGGTTCTTCAAGTTCCTCATACTGGTTGGCATCACTGTGGGAGCTTTCTTCATCCCAGACGGGACCTTTAACACAGGTATAAAGCCTGCACCTGTATGTTGGTGCCAGCCAGTCCTAAGTATCCTAAGCGAGGCTAAGGTCTTGTAGTTTTATCATTGAAATGGAAAATTTTATTTGGAAGCCAGGATTACATGAGAGGAGAGTTCAGGACCAGCTGATTGTTTGGTGACCTAATAACTTGTGTAACAAATAAGAATATATTGTCTTTCATCATTACTACACATTTTCCTCAAAATTTAGTTGCAATATAGTTGAGTCTGGAAGAAGTTGTCATGTCACATGATATAAGATCAGAGATTTTGACCAGTGATTTTGAATGTTTGGCCCTTTTAATACAATGTACCCACCTTTTACATTGAAACAAACCATTTTGCAAATCATGCAGCGGTACCAATGATTTAACATATATCAAAATCCCTCAATTTCAAAATGAATTTTTGAATGTTCTGCTTCTGCCGCTAACAAAGTTGCTACCAATCATAAACCACAGAACTGATAATTGGCTGTGGAAGGCAAACATTTCCATGGGGACTAGACCCAAACCCAACAGTGCTGCTGCTTTTAGGAAAACTAATGTGGACGACTTTATTATAGTGATGGTATACTGGTGTGAAGAAAGGTTGAAGTCTCTGAGAGTTCAGTTACATATTGGAGTGGAATGAATGGAAACTGACAGCTGGATAAAAGGGATGAAAAATGATATTGCAGTTCTAAAATATGACTGCTTGCTTCTTGAAAAGATTAGCAGAAATGTGAAGTTTATACATTTTGTAGATATTATGCTAAACATGCAAAATCACTGGTATGGACTGCAACCAAGAGCAGGTTTCATTCAAACCAAACTCTGTGGCAGGTGATTTCAGTAACACAGGTTCAAGCAGAAAGGAAGAGCTGGTGTGTGAAATGAGCTGCCGCGGTGTTTTGTTGGAATGAAAACCTGCAGCCTCCTGGGTCACAGTGGCGCCTGGCTGCAGAGTATCCACCACCGCAGGATTTAGTGAATTGATGCCCCTGTCATTGCAAAGCTTGGTAGCCTTCTCGAGAAATGCTGCAAGCAGTTTCTGTCTTGTTCCAGTGTGGTATTACTTCGGAGTGGTGGGCTCCTTCGCTTTCATCATCATCCAGCTCATCCTCCTGGTGGACTTTGCTCACTCCTGGAACCAGTCCTGGCTGGAGAAGGCCGAGAACGGAAGCCCGAAGTGCTGGTATGCAGGTAAAACCCAGGATAGTAACGATTACCTTACATGTAATAATAAGTTTCCAATACTTGACAAATATCAGGTAATATCAAGTAATGAAGTAACCCTCGTTCAGTCAAGTCGACCTGTCATCACACTGAACTGCCAGATGCTGCTTTACCAAATGAACAGTTCTCCATCTGCTTTTATGATAGTCAACAAATGTCTGCTCTTGGCTCTTGCTTCCCTTGCAGCTCTCCTGTTCTTCACCATCCTCCAGTATGCTCTGGCCTTTGCCGCTGTGGTGCTTTTCTATTTGTTCTACACCCAAGCTGACGACTGTACAGAGCACAAGGTCTTCATCAGCCTCAACCTTATTTTCTGCATCATCGTGTCCATCGTGTCCGTGCTGCCCAAAGTCCAGGTGATGCAGACACTTTGTGACCCTTGTTTCACGGCTCAACCAGTAGCTTTTGAAGGCTGTATACCAAGCTTTGGTAATAGAAGCTGCTGATTTTTTTTTTTTTTGACAGTTTTCAATATCATGACGTGAACACCGTCATGTCTAGAAATGAAAGATAAATTACAAATATTCAATGTTTTTCCTTCTCAGTTTTCTATTGTTGGCAGGGTGGAAAAGGATGAAACAGCATTTTGACTAAAGAACATTAAAATAATAATATAAACACATGCATACATGCCAGATCAGATCAAAATTATCTCAAGGCCTTCTCATACACAGCCAGTGTAGTGTTGATCAATTCTACAATACATCTGTGGATGTCAGCAGCAAGCCAGGAAAATGTTTTGTTGGTAAGCTATTAGGGGTGTAAATCACACATTTCATCAAAATTGATATTATATTGATTTTTCAGGACAACAGTCTGATATTTGCCTGTATCATGAAGTCTGCCACAATGCTGTTTCATTTCAGTGCAGTTCAGGGGCCTGCGATCAGTTACATCTCTGTTAACTCACAACAGGCAACTAAAACATGATTAGTTTTTGTTTATGAGCTCTTCCAGACATAACAAAACAATCTGTTCTTTTTAATGAAAATGAAAAATAGACTTTGAAAAACAAATGATTCTTTTTAATAGAAAGACTATTAAAAGACCATCTGTTGTTCACTATAAAGTGCTACATTTCTCGTGTTTAAGTGCAAATGTTCAGTTAATTTCAGGACCCTCTGATGATGACCTTTCAATTACAAACATAATGTATAATGCTATTTAAAAAATGATATGCACTGATGATATTGATTTACTGATCATTTAATCTACATTGTGCCAGATGGATGGATTGTTACACCCCTTTTAGCTAAGAGATTGTGACATGTGTATTTTTGACTTGTTTATTTTTCTGTGTGCATGATGTCATTTCTCCACAGGAGGCTCAGCCTTCCTCAGGCTTGCTGCAAGCCTCCCTCATCTCCCTCTACACGATGTACGTCACCTGGTCTGCCATGACCAATAACCCCAGTAAGTCCCGTGGCAGTGAGTCACCACACAATTGCATTTAGTTAAGGGCCTGAATCAGGTTTGTTGACTGAGAGAAGGAGTGCATGGAAATGAAGGAAATTCTGTGAAAGCATGTAAACTGCTGTTTTGCTCCTCTGTTTTTTGGACCTAGACTTTTGTAATTCACCCTCAACCACCCAGATAGCGAAATAATGACTTTATCTGTGTCCTATTAGAATTTCATTATAATTTACGTGCTGTTGTATTGTCCACATTATCACTCAGCAAGGTTTTCTATCATGTGCTCAATGTGTCCTGCCGCAGACCGCAAGTGTAACCCCAGTCTGCTGAGTCTTGTCAGCACCAGTCCAACACCGGCACCTGGACCAGCACCTACCCAAGCTCCCAACGTCCAGTGGTGGGATGCACAGGGCATTGTGGGATTGGTCATCTTCTTCTTCTGTACTCTCTACGCCAGGTAGGTCACAATGACGGGTACCCTTCTTTTGTTTTGTGTTGATTGTACTTGTCATCCTGATTTGCTTTCACAGGCACACTGTGGGCAATGTCATATTTTATGTAAGCCTATAATGCATGCATGTACTTCATACATTCACTGCTTAGCTTCATCCAATTCTCATTGTATCCTCACAAATCCATTTAAACAATGCTGCCATGCATGGTAGTCATGTGAAAAGACAAATCTAAATGGATATTTGTTCATTAGAATTGAGATTTCCCTTTTTTCCTTTGTTGGAAACCTCATGTTATTACCAGCAGGGGTGTGACATTAGTTTAGCATGCTACTTTTCGGGGAGAGGAAGCCGCCACCTCCATTTTTGGAACCGGCTTGGATTTGCTAAATCCAGCACCCCTCAAAGCACCATCAATTGCGGCATTTACAAAGGATTGGTTCAACGGGATGTAAAACAACACACCAGTTTAATCATGCTCAAAAGAAGCGCCTCAAAGAACAAGCTGAAAGCTTAAAATTTAATGGTTTTCTCAGAGTGCCTCATTGAGAACAGCCAAACAGCCGGCGGGGCTGACTCAGTCACTGCTGGCCAAGTCAATTGAGAGAAAGACTTCTGAAAAGAAAAGCAAATACTGGCTAAAGGTAATGGATGCTACTATGGCTTAACTTATAAGCTTTGCACTCCCTATGCAGAGTTTGCACTTTGCACATGAAAATTATCCTAGTGCCTATTAACAGTCATGAAAATGTCTGTAAATATTGTGATATGTTACTTTGTTCATATTGCTCACCCCTGGTTCACGTCAAAACTGGGTCCAGTGCTGATACCATGAGCCCCTTTGCCCCAGGCATCAGCAAGTATGCTGGCTGATCAGGTTATGATGGGATAGTCCTGAGGTAAATGGGCTTAAGACACATTGACAGTCCAGTTGTCCAATTGTCAATATTGCATTTACAAATTAAGAAGGTAAATGCAGTGTTTCTTTTCCACTTCAGTGGCCAAAAACTGGATTGTTAGGGTACTCAAAGATGCCATGTTTTTATAATGTCATCCAGAGGCATCACATCTGGACACAAGATGCATGTTAAAGGGATAGTTCACCCATTTTGAAAAATGTGATATTATGTCACTTTGCCCCCAGCTGTTCTGTAGGACAGAGTGGCTCTATCTTCCTCTTATTGTTACTGAATGCTGGATACTTGCCGGATGCTCCAAATGTTAATTAATCTGCCCTTTAATGGCCAATGGTAAGGATTAAATCTTGATTTGAGCCCATTGCTGCTCACACCCCGTCATACCCTGTCTCAAGATGAGCCCTTGTCCTCTGGTCCCCAACAGCATCCGCTCCTCAAACAACGCCCAGGTGAACCGGCTGATGCAGACAGAGGAAGGGCAGGGTCTGGCTGCTGGGTACGAGTCCGCCACAGGGGAGGACGGAGTCCACCATGCCGTGGACAACGAAGAAGATGGAGTCACTTACAGCTACTCCTTCTTCCACTTCAGCCTCCTGCTGGCCTCGCTCTACATCATGATGACCCTCACCAACTGGTACATGTAAGTGTCCTCCTCTGGTTTTTCCTTTTACATCTTGGAAGAATGCTCAAGATTGAAGAGATGAAGAGAGATGAAAACGTAATGATCCCAATGGCGACACATAGCCATTTTAACAGCCAAAAAGAAGATTATACAATGGGAATTAAATGGGAATATAAAAAGATTAGAGTGAGTCGGGGATATTAAACACATGAGCAGTTGCAGCAAGGGTCTGTTAGCTGGGTGCCATCTTTTAGAATAATGAGTTGAAGACTCATCTAATCCTAGTTCCCACCTTTTTTTAATGCTCTCCCAAGACTGTGACTTCCCTCTCACCTTGTTTTTTTCTTCTCCAGGCCGGACAGCGACTACCAGGCCATGCAGAGCAGCATGCCGGCCGTCTGGGTGAAGATCAGCTCCAGCTGGCTTGGCCTCGCCCTCTACCTGTGGACCCTGGTGGCCCCGGTGGTCCTCCCCAACCGAGACTTCAGCTGAAACACCTCAAGTCAGTTACAGAGCTTCTTGTCGTTTGTACCACGAAGAGCAGATAGTTTTAGCTTTGAAGTGATCTGCTTGATTGTTTCTTTCAAGATTAGGTTCATATTGTAATGTGCTTTACTTTCCACCTCAGGGCATTGTATATGCCAGCCAATCACTGATTGTTTGCGGTTTTATTCAAAATGATCTGTCTTGATCTTTTGCAGAAATATAAGAATGGCTTTAATTAAATTAGGCATGCCGTTTTTGTTTTGTTTTGTTTTTTATTTACCTCAGGTTATTTCCAACCCTACAGCTAAAAGATATTAAAATTTAAGACACTATATGCCTTTATATGAAAAGATAGAGTGAAACTTGAAAGATGCTCGAGGGGATTTTTTCCAGTGTGCCTTTTTTATTTTTTATTTTTTTACTGCCTTTCTGTTGTATTCTTTAATCATCCTACTTAAGTCAGGCCATTACAGCTGTGTTAAGCATCTGTCTAATTGTGGGATATTAAGCTGGCATTTCCTTTGTTCTAGTTACACACTGTTATTGAACATTTTGCATTATATTAGCATCGTTTTCTCTCGACGTGCCTTGTATGATTTGCACACAACACTTATTCAGAGGGACCAGTTTTATACTTCTAATTTTGTATACTTTTACATTATCTTTTTTTTTTTTTTGAAAATGATGCTCAGTTTTAAGTGTATAGTTGCTTGTTGATATGTAGTTTATTTCATTCTAATCAATAAAGTTGCCAGTTTGTGGCCAGTTGTCAGTGAATGGGAGTGTGATGTTTGCACTTGGCTAATCAAGCTGCCCTGTAGGTGGGACTATTGTTCCTCAAAATAGACATTTTCCGACTTTTCCTTGTCACTGTAAGAGCCATGCTGTGTTTCACTGCCTGCCATTGTTGTGGACTTATACACACTTTGAGACTTGTACAATAATCTTTCCTTTTCATACATAATAACCTTTAAACCAGCCTGTTTCCTCTTAAAATCTTTCCGAAACAGCAAGTCTGGCCAGCAGGGATTTCCAGCAACTTGCCTGCCTCCCTACACCCTGGACTGATCACATGATCCTGCTAAAATGTGATTTACTGTTCTCTCAGTGCAGGATTCCCCTGTGCAATGCACACATACACGCACGCACACACACACACACACACACACACACACACACACACACACACACACATTTGGCAAGTAATGTAGAGGGAATGTGCTTTTCCCCTATCACAAGATCAGCATGCGCAGGGGGGGTTGAACACAAAACTTATTCATGGCGTTGGGAGGGAGCACAAATGAGTCGCCTTACTAAATCAAAGTTGCTTGACTAGTTGGGCTACATTGTAACACACACACACACACACACAGATTACACAAATGGTCATGGTCATATTCAGTGGTGACAGGAAACCTCTTTGGCTGTCCCACTTCTCTATTTTTACACAACAAACATGCCACTTTCATTGCATTATGATCCATTACAACATTATAATCCCATTAGAAGCTGTAGTACATTTTCCTGCCATGTAATCATCAGACAAACATCAGAAAATTACATTTGTTTAATACAATTAGTCATGCAGTTGCACAGTAAAGTATTCAACCCCATAACCCCTCTATTTTTTTTTTTTATTAAATTATGCCTTAGTTATTAGAACCATGAATTTTGTGTGTACTTTCAATGTGCCTTTCAAACGCTATAATGCCTATTAATGACCACTTCAAGTACCACCCAAAAACCTTGTAAAGTTTTTCGTGTTATGTCCTACAACCTGCAGTGTCAGCTGTTTGTTCATATCTTGTACTTTTTATCATTGCAATGGAGGGCAAAGATGAGGAGGTGGGGAGGGGTGGGGACGCGGAGTTCCCATGGGTGCTTTGGCACGGTATATGCTCGGCCGTGCTCTTGGGAAACCTTCATTGCGATCACCATCACCATCACCATCCTCGGGGAGGTTGAAGCACCTGGCAACCCGGGTGGGAAAAACAAACTCCACTTAGCTTTGGCACCTAAAGGGTTTTAATGGGCCGCCCCAGTGGTGTTCATTAGGTGGCTGCACACTGTGTTGATGTTCACTGTGAACTGTGAGGACACAGGAACCACAGGGCTCCTGGAATGTGACGGGACGCTGATGCGTTATGAGCAGGAGGTAGTCACATTTCAAATATCACAACATCCATAGAACAGAACAGAACAGGACATGGACCTGTGTCTGTGTTCCTGTAAAAGTAGCTGTGAGGCTGCCTTCTGTTTTCACGCCCCTCAACCGGGGAACACACAGCTCCTGGAGATCAGAACGACAAGCTCACCTGATATTTTTAAAAAGGAAACTAAAGCCCCGTCTTCTCAATCTGTTTCTTATTTTGGAGTAATGTTACAGCCTCAGGTTTTCAGGTGAATCACTGGCTTTCATATTTATTTTTATCCTTGTTTTTCTTTTATTGACTTTTACTTATTTGTTTTTAACTTTTTTATTTTTAATTGTTGTAATATTTAGTCTAGCACAATATATTTCTTGTTGTGTTCTTGCAGTGTGTGTGAAGCACTTTGGGCTGCATTTTTAATACTCAGCTGGAAAAACTACTTGAATCGACCATATTGATCCGATCACATGTGTGCACATCCTTTTTATTTTATTTATTTATTTATTTTAAATGTCCGTCTTCATATTCATTTCACTCTGGGTTTCTCTGGAGAGTTTGTGCCCATGGGCTAAATCAATGGTTTTCAAACTGGGGTCCGGGGACTTCCAGGGGCCCTTAATTGGGGTCCTCAGCAAAATGAGGAGTTTATATGCTAGTGAAAGGTGTTTCCTTTAGACACAAGAAATCTGACAAGAATTGCATCCTATTATCGCTTTTTGTTAAATTATGTATTTATTTTTTCTTTTTCTTGTGCTACTTTTCTGGCTTTTTTTTTTTTTTTTTTACAAACATTCTAGTAGTACTTGTGGGTTTTTTTTTTCATTCTTTTTTATGTCCTGGTTATTCCAGTAATCACCTTTTCCCCCATGTTTTTGAAAGAAATCAAGAGAATTTAATCAGGCAAAATGTATTTTTTTCAGATGAGGGTGCCCAGGACAAAATCACTTCACAGAGTCTGGGTCTGAGGCTTTCTGCACGTCACCCCGGGGGTCCGGAACATGAACAAGTTTGAAAATCTCAGGTCTAAATGTTTCCCAGGCTCTCCCTCCCAACAATATATAATATAAATATGATTCAGGGTGAAACACATGGTCATTTCAACATGGACATGGTCAAATTTAAAGGGACTGAACAGTACAACAGTATCTGTAAATTATCAAAAAAAAACAAAACAACAACCAGCTTTTCTTGACGGTGTTGCTGTGAAGGGGGCGGGGCCTCGCGGCACCGGCGTGCATGTCTCGCGCTCCAGCTGTGTGGCGGGCTGCTGCCAGCGGTGTCACAGTGAAACCACTGGTTAGACACGGCAAGACCGGAACTTGGGGCGTCTGCCTTCAAAATAAAGCGGAAAAAAAATCTGTGTGAGGTCCAACAAAGAGAGAAAATCTATGTACAAATTAGATTTGAAAAATAATTTGAAACACTTGTGTCCATCAACTCTGTTCATAAACTCTATTAAAGGACACATATCCTATGATCCTTTGCACCAGTGGAGTAAACAGCAGTAGCAGCTGCTCCCAGCGGCTGGCTCACATCCAGCTGACAACATCCAGAGCCAGCGGGTCTCAGAGAAGCTGCAGTTTGTGCTGCAGACACTCCATTAATGATTGCAACATGCACTCGAGTCAACAAACTTATTTATTTTCCAGTGTGCTGATTTTATGTTCACTTCCCTGGCAGAAGGAAACTATAAAACTTTAATACGACCTCTGAAACTGAAGTGTTACAAATTTCGTCAAGGAAAAAAATGTCATGTCAGTTTAACAGATTCATCATGGAAACGTCAGGGAGTTTTACACTGAACAGAGTGAGAACCTGTTTTGTGCACTGTCATGCAGTTTTTTCTAAATCAAGGTTTCGTGATGTGTGAAGATCCTTCCTTTAATTGGTAGTTAGAACTTCCCTGGTTGTTGCAGATTTGTGACGAGGATGTACATAACTGAGGCAGAAATACCTCTGGTTAATATGTAACTGCTTCCCAGGAGATGGATGAAGATGGACAAGCATTAATAATTCCCTGATGAAGGCATGTGTTAGTCATCTAAGATAATTAAACTTTATGCAGAGGCAGGAAAGTTGCAGGGATCGTACCTGCTGCCCGTTCCATTTGTACTGGCCGTAAACCCTGCATCACATACCCTGCCAGGATTCAAGGACTCAAGGTATGGTGCAACCTGCGGGACAATGTCCACACCCATGTTAGTTCTGTGGCCTCCAAATTGCTGGGCAAGTTCCTCGATATGCTGGTTTTCCAGAATGAAGGGGCCTTGTTACTCCAGTCGATACTGGGGAGCTCTCCTGTGCTGGCAACACCTTCTGCAGTCCCTGCGGTGTCACCCTCTTGTGCTAGGAGACCATGTCTTCCAGCCATCTCTGTCCATTTGTCCCCCAGCTCTTGTTGGGGCTGATGGGAGGATGTCCTGCATCGCTGTGGTTGTCTGCCTCTGCCTCTCCCTCTGCTGTCCTGAGTCTGCGATGATGCCACTGATTTGAAAAGGCTGTCAAGCTTCTGATATGATATGAATGGTTTAGGCTAACATCATACACAACCCGAGTGCTTTGAGGCTTGTGTTCAGTGTCACCTCGGTGACCGACTGACTTTGTAGCCAATTTCAGATACAGTAAATGGGATTAAAAAATAAGATAAATAATGACGCTTTTGGTGTTCCATGTTTCTTTAACTTTACCTCCCCTGCTATAAGTTCTAATACTGTTATTAAACACACCTTATGGTTCATTTTCTCTCCCATAGGCCCCACTTTTTTTTTGTCATTTACGAATACCAATTTTGTGATTGTGTCTTCATGTATTTCATGCAGCCCTATATATATTATTGTAAGCCGCCATGTCATGTAAAGGAGTTTCTTTCCGAAGATGCCGAATGGGATTTTAATTTACTTGTACTAATTTACTCCTTGAATACATAGCTTACATTTGTAGCAGGTGTCATTTTGAAAAATGTACATTTTACAGCACGACTTTTGTTTTGAAAGCTACTCCAGGAAGTGATGCATTATAAAACGGCTAGCTTGACAGTGGTGATGCTGGCGCGGTGGGAAACTGCAGCATCAACTTTCCAAGGTGGAGAATCCGCTCCCGTTCCGTCCCGCCGCCGACAGAGCATCTCCAAACCGAGGACGCGTTTCCCCGGTGAGAGCACGTCCGCCCGGGAGGACAATGACCCGGACACACCCAGAAGAAGAGGCCCGGCGTGACAGCTAGGTGGCTAATTTATTTATTGTAGCAGCTGGCTGTGTGTCCTGTTAAATTAGCATATTAACTGTTATCATGGGAGGTGTTGCTGAAGACGCTGTGTCAAGCTAACCACAATACGAGACGGCATTTCCGGTCAGTAAACTTGAACGTAAATCCCACTACAGTGCTTCTATTTTAGACAATGAAGTTGTATCTTTACAATTATTAACACTTGTGACTGGAAGTTGAGAGCACATGAACAAGCCAGCAGTGGTAAATACGAGTGTTCAAGTGTGACTGATGGTTAGATGTGACAGATACGGACCAGGATGACGATCCAGTGGCAGTGCTATGGCAGAAAATAGTTCTGCCATTTTCGAGACCAGCTGGTTGAAGAGAGCAATGAAAGTGAAACCAAAAGAAGCTTGTGTCTCTGAATATCCCTCTAAATATTTTTCCCACTTTTTGCCACTGCTCAAAATCGTGTTGGTTTCTGTTCTGTCTCTGCTTCGTTTATTTTGGAGCAGAACACTCCCACAGGCACAACTGGGAGGGAGTAAATGCACCAAACATGGTTGATGAATTACACTCACATGGACCAACAAATACCACGGTATGGGTAAAAAATGAGAGGTGGAAAAAAATCGATTCACATAAATATCATGATTCCTTTTGTTACGATTTTGTTACATTTTTTTTTTTTTAAATCATTGAATCTCAAAGTAAAGTATCAATATCATGTGAAACTAGACAGCCTAAGGAAACAATTGGTACCGCTGGTGCAGCTGTTCTTTCACATAATATGTAATGTAATGACTTCACTGAGTATTTTCCATGCAGTTTTTTTAATGATGTGCACATCTCAATAACGAGCGCTTTAATTTTGAAGGCGAAATTGTTGAACATCCGGTTTAGTGTAGTCTAGGCTTGGTTGACTTGACGCAGCTTGTAAAGACGCGGCCGCTCCGCAGAGAAGTGAAGTTGAGCATCCTGCAGGTAAGGTAGGCTCAAACAGGGTGTCACTGTGGCGTTGTTGCAAATATTGTCATCTATTCTGTGCGCTTTGCTTTACCGCAACATTTCACTGGCTGCGGGGGCATTTTATTTATATTGTAGGCTTTTCGAGTGTCGCTTTGATGAGAATGGTGGGATAAAATGTAATGTGGATAGATGAGCTGTGGCATCTATCTGGTGCCCTCAGGCACCAGATAATGCTGTGTTGTTGGTATGACTGGGTATTAAGGTGAAATGATAGCGGGCAAGCCTATTTTCTAAACGATGGGTTCATTCATTGTCTGAGAGGCAGGAGGAGGCGGAGAGCTGCGGCAAGTCAGCCACAGTTCACCGGAATAAGACCGGAAGTTAAGCGACGCGCCTTTAAAATGAAAGCTTTATATTTGTCCCTTAAAAACAGATGAGTTGAATTGGGCGTGCTCTTATTCTGTAGGATTATTAAACGTGCTGTGAAAACTTTACGGACAAGTGCACATGAACGATGATAGTTATAGAGAGCACGGTATTTAAATAAGAGTTCGTGAATTGTTTTATTTTGCAACAAAGTACGAGGAAGTTGTGTTTGTTATTGTGGCTAGCTTGACGCTGGTCGTGCAGTCGCAGGCATTATGCAGACTGAAAACTGGAGTAGCCTGCCTTCACGTTGCCCATGTGTTTTGTCAGTCGATATTGCATAGTATTGCTTGTGTTATTGCTTGATAATACAAGACTGCAGGCGTTGTCTTTCCCCTAGAACTAGCAACACTGCCGCCTGGTACTCTTAATGCACCTAGTCCATTTTAACATCCCGACTGAGACTGTTTTAAATTATAGAATTATGTCATCCTTGGGCTGTCCTCGTCTTTGTTGGCTATTTTAATCAGCGGCGATTTATTTTCCCACAACATCAGCCCCCAGTGCCTGCCGTTCTCGTTTGTCACGCCAAAGCTCATTTAAAAATATGACAATTTAGCGTTGCCGTGCTTGTCGGCAGGCATACACACCTGGAGGAACATGAATGAAGGTTTGTTAGACATCATTTGATTTTACTGATGCGTTCGCCGAAACATATTGAACACTAAGCAGCACTTCCTTTCAATAAATTCCCAACTTTTGCTTCTCTCTGCTCGGTGCCTGTCGCCCACCACGGTGTATTTTGGTGGAAGATGTGATGTTAATAACAGCAGAAGCGGCACCAAAGGTTCAAATTTTATTTAAACAAAGGCTGCTTGGGGGGTTTTATGTATGCCGAATGTACCAGATGAACACGCTGATTCAGGAAATGGTGTAAGTCATGTTCATTGAGGTGTGTACATTTGCGAACAGGCAAGGTTACATTATATTGTTAGTTTTTGAATGGAATTTGGCGTGACCCGCTTCCATAGCCTACAAGAAAAACACGGAACCTATTGGTAACACTACGTTATGCCACCCAGACATTTAAGCATAACCTGCTTTGCAAAGGATTCAGCATGACATCATACATGAGAAGCAGCCCTGTTTTGGATGGATTTTTTTATGCAGCCGCTCCAATAATATTACATAATCGCAGCTGAGCTTAAATTGTGGGTTGATTTGGATGTCTGTGTGTAGTTGCCCAGTGGATGAGCTTTAATGTCCCATGTTACACTGGATTTCAGTCTCTTCCATGCTGCTCTAGTTATTTCTTCTAGGTTAAAACAAATATTAGTGCACCAAAGGCAATACCAAGCAGATGACTTACTGTACAAATCAAAGCTGCAGCTCAAACACTCTCCAATGCAATCAAGACTGCTGGATTAGAGGGCATCTGAGGACAGCTGTGGGTTGCAACAGTGCTTTGCTGCAAAACCACTTGACACAAACTGGAGCATTTTCAATTTGTCCATGGAAATGTGACAGTTTCATTGTGGCATTTGAGTCCTTCAGAGTCCCACTGCATTTCTGGGGACAAAGTGGAGCATTGACTTATGACTGACAAGTTATTATTTGGTCAGTGGGATCAAATGTAGGTCATTGAGCTATCAGCTTTAAGGGAACACGGGTACTTGGGAGTGCATTTTCTTTAAGGAGATGGTGGGTTTTGCATGATGCTTTATCTTCATTTTAATGATTAAAAAACACACAAACAAATTTGTGTGCCACTCCTTGCCATACCTAAGGTGTTGGGTATGGTGACACATTTGAGAACTACATATTAAAGCCTTGTGCTTTCACTTAAAGGACCATCCCAGTGATTCTGCATGTTTAGCGTAGTATCTACAAAATATGTACACTGCATGTTTCTGCTAATCTTTTCCCAAAGTGAGCAGCTGCAATTTAGAACCCCAGTATAAATTTTCCTCCCTTTTATCCAGCCATTGGTTTCCATTCATTCCAGACTCCAAACTTTCTTCACACCAGTATTCCATCACTGTAATAAAGTTGTCTGAATTAGTTTTCCTGAAAGCAGCAGCACTGTTGTGTTTTGATGATTTAAATTGGGGCGGAGTGATACGGTCTCCTCACCGGAAAGTAGTCCCTGGGGAAATGTATGCTTTCCACAGCCAGTTATCAGTTCTGTGGTTTGTGAATGATGACGACTTTGTTAGCCACAGAAGCAGAACATTATAAAGTGGTCGTTTCAACCAAAAATTCATATTTGGAAATGAAGGAATTTTGATAATATTTTGTGAAAACTTCACCCGTGCATGATTGGCAAAACAGTTTGTTGTGATGTAAAATGTAGGTATATTTCAGATGTGCCAAACATTGAAAATCACTGGTTGGGTCCTTTAAATCCCCTAGTTTTCCTTGAATCCCTTCTTATGTACAAGAAACATTCTCTTCTCAGGCTGTAATACTGCATCGTAGATACAGCCCCAGCGCACAATGTGGTGATTTCTCTGTCACCGCCTTTTGTTGTTTCCGGCATGTGGAGCGTTTAAGTCCTGTGACTGTTTGTGTTTTGCTGTTTGAATGAACTCAGAGCACAGAGCTGACCCACGGGCCACTAATCCTGTCCACCCAAACCAATCAATCCTGACACTGAATCCCTGGGCAAGTTCAGCCCGGGCCACGTTACTGTGTGTCAGCCTCAGTGCGGAGCCGTGGAGGGGGTCAGATTTTTGGCATTCTTTTGACAGTCTGAGTCCTCGACAGGGAATTCCTCTCCTCGAAGGCTCTGTGGAAAACCCGCTGGCTGCCACGGAGCATTGTTGTTCATTATCATTCATGTTTCCCCGGCGTTTGTCCTTCATCTGAGGCCGGATGAACAGGGGAACGTAGTCCAGCGTGTTCCAGTGGTCGAGGCTGATGCTGTGCAGCTGTAGCCCAGTGCATGATGAGTACAAGGCAGCTCCTGTAGCTGGCTGTTTAGGGATGGATGATCAGCGAAACTTTGATCTGATGCAATAATATTTAGACCAGAACCCCTACTCCCTACTGCCACCTATCTGCATGTTACACAGTTCACATTCACACTTAAATCAATAATCCACATGATCTTGGTTTTGTTGATTTTGTCTCCATCTTTGTCGCTAAGTGCTCATCACTGTCGTGTTTCTGCACCGCACTGCCAAGAGATCACCTGTCAATCAAACGGTGTGGGCGGGGCTGACCTCCTTCTCCTTGAATTTTCTGATGATAAAGTTTGAATTTCTGTAGGGGGTACTCTTTCCTTTGTTCCAGTCATTTTAGTTGTCAATTAACCTATCATTTTTTTTTATTATCTTTGTTATTTTATTATTTTTATTTTTTTTAAATCATTTGAACTATAAAATGTTAAAAACAAAGAAAAATGATCATTATAAATGACCAGAGCCCAAAATGATGTTTCAGATTGCCCTCTTGTGACAAACAGCCAAAAAGCATAGCAAAATATTAATTTGATAATGAAATGAAACAAGGAAAAGCAAGTAAACTACAGCATTACTGAAGCTGTAACCAGCAACTGTTCTTTTTTTTTTTACTTGATAAAATGAAAAAATGAAATAAAAATGAATTTTTTGTTGATTTAATGATTGAGAAATTGAAAAACATAAATATAAATTACATCACTTCCTGTGTGTAAGATGCTTTTTCCCAGGAAATGTTCAGAACAGCAAATGTAAAAGCTTTCTTGAACTGGCTTTAGATTAAATCGCTATTGCAGTACATGAGTCTGTGATTAAAAGTAGAAAAACAGATTTATTTAGGCTACATGACAATAACTGTGATTAGTTTTCAAAGGCATTTTCCTAGTACTTTTATCTGGAGCGTCTTAAAGGTGCACTATACAAATTTGAGAGGGGATTTAAGTGAGAACTGTTTGCTCTCAACTGACGAGAAAATTAGGGAACAGCACTCTAGTCAGGTTGACAATGAGACCCATGCAGACCCAGTGGACAGCGATGAACTAGGTGTAGTGCACCTTTAACCAGGCTCTGGATGTGACTTAAATCAAGCATCATCCTCAGTGCTGATCACAATGCCACTGTAAGCCCTTTTACTGATCGCAGAGCCGTCTAGGTTACAGTTACCTGTATCGACTGATGTTTCCCGGGTGCCAGAGTGGGAGCATAATGGCCTTATTGTGGCACCGATAGGCCCAGAGCCCAACCGGCTTTTGCTGTGTTTGCCGCCGGAGCCAGAATGGTGTGCGGTTTCTTGACACTAGACAGGCGCAGCGCACCTCAAAAGGCGAGCAGTCTCACGGGTTGCCCTGGCCGGCTCAAAGCGCGTACGGCGGTGGTGGTATGGTAAACACTGACGCGGTGTGCGGAGCCTCAGAGGGTGTCCTGAAATCTCGTGGCGTGCTGTTGCATTATGAAACGGCATGCACTCTGCTCGCTCTTCGCCGTGGCCCGTCAAAGGTCCCTCTGTTAAGCCAAGGGCGGTAGAGCCGGAGAGGACAACATTGATATTCATGCAGCCCGTGTTTATGGAGTCACCAATGGGCATCTCATCCCTCAAGTGTCAGTCTTTACAGTGTCCTTGGAAGCAGGTGAAATGTGAGGGCGCTTTTCTCCCCTCAGGTGACGTTGTCCGGGTCATTCCTCCAGGTATTCAGAAAAGGTAGAAAAATGTTGGGTAAACATACTGTAGTGTGCTGGAACCGTATTGAAGTCCTCCTGGCAGGGCTGGGTGGTATGGATGAAATCAAACAACACAAAATCATTGACTGAATTCCTCTATATTGATATTATATTGATATGATGACTCTTGGTGCTTTCATTGGATATGTGCACACAAGACTTTTTTAAGAAACAGACATTATCATTGTGCATATGACCAAACAGATAGAGGCAAATAACAAAACAGCTAGAGCAGTCTAACAAGCTGAGGAAATTACATCCCTTTTAGAGCTGAAACAATTGATTAGTCAATCAATAATTAATCAATTGTAGTTTTGATAACTGATTAATTGTTTTAGTCGTTTATCAAGTAAAAATACCAAATATTTGCTGGTTATAGCTCCACAAATGCTAAGAATTCACACTTTTCACAGTTTCCTATCATTACACAATGCAAACAAACAACTTCTGCCTACCTGAGCCATAGCAACAAAGACTGATTGATTGATCGGCTGTACCACATTTTATCATTTGTGTCAGACTCATTTCATTTATTCCTAATGAAAGATGACAAAACAACTCTTTTGTGAATGAAAAACATAGTTTCTATATCTGTCTATCTATATCTATTTATCTGTATCTATTTACTTAGCCTGCTGGTCAGACTGAGGAAGGAAACAAATTGATTGCGTACAGGTTTTAATGCGCATAGATTGCACCCTCATTAAATACATTTCTCCATCATTCCATTTGTCTGTGGTAGCTCAGATGAATGAACTTGGCTGGTAAAGGTACGCTTAAAACTTTTATTCCACCATACTGCCAGCAGTGTTTTAGTCGAGAGAGGCATCCTCACAGTCTTAAAGTGGTAAGAAGCTCATGCAGTGAATCACATCAATTATAACCGTCCCTGTCAGTTCTTAGTCAGCGCAAATAACTACAGGAAGTAGGAAATGGCCCTTCACCATTGACCAAAATGGTTCGAGTAGATAACGCTGAGCTCGCAGTGCTCTTATTGGAACAAATCTCCTGCCATTGCAATATATCATAAAACTACATGTCACTGTCTCCAACCTGGAAAATACCAACCTTTTTAACACTGAGGGACTGCAGCAGCAATAAATCATTTACACTTACACAGATTCCTGCTGCAAAACCTTGTGTTTATGATTTAAGATGTGTCATGTAACCAGCGCCCACATGTTACTTAGGATGGAGTGCACGCATGCACACTTACCCACACTGATAATGGTGACAACATCTCAGCTAGTCATGCTGTTGGGACCCAAGGGTGGCCTCGGTCATCAATCAAGGAGGACTTCCCCCAGCCGCAGAGACAGAAGCTGAAATGTCAAAACTGCCGTAAGCGAACAGATTTCCTCCCTGCTGGTAGCCGGCTTAGAGTGGTGGGAGCGGAAATTGATTCTCGTCCTCGTTAACAAAGGAATACACCCGCTTGTGTGTGTGTGTGTTTGCATGTGTATGCATGCTTGCCTACGCATTTGTTAGTAGGCAAACATGACGGCAGAAAATGTTGCACACGTGCTGCGTGAACACCTTCTGCTTGGGTGTTAAGCGCTGGGTTTACATGTAGCTTGTATGTGTGTGTGTGTGTGTGTTGAGGTGTATGGGAATTAGAGCATGTGTGCGCTCGCTGTGAGTTGTTAGGCCCTTTGGCCAGGCTGCAGCCCTATGCTGGAAGGGATTGGATGCCGTCAGTGACCCTGGAGGCGAGCGTATGGGCCCAGCTTGGCTCTCTCAGCGAGGTGGAAGGGCCTCTTGTTTCCCAGACCTCCTCCGACCCCTGTGGATAGAGCAGCCTGTCGGGCAGAAGGACCATCAGCTGCAGTTCTCATTCACAAGTCACCTACAGGACACACAGACACACACACACACACACACACACACAGACAGGAGCCATGCACTGTACCCACATTGACGTCCAGTGACCCCTGCTCTTCTTAAATAATTCATTCACAGTACAGTTAGACTATATCTGTTTGTTGATATTGGCCCAGCTATGACATAATTATGGATTCATATGTTTTTGTTGACAACAACAACAGCAATGATAATAACAATAACAATGATAACAACAACAACAATAATGATGATGATGATAATAATAATAATAATAATAATAATAACAACAACAACAAAACAACAATTGTAAT
>OMLB01027012.1:24593-38365 GCA_900302555.1 Myripristis jacobus | reverse complement strand
TGAACATGAGGTTGTGGACGACGCCGTGGTCCTCGATCCACCGGCCTGCGGGACACAAGACAACAAACACTGCACAGGGTGTCCCAGCCACAAGCCGGACAGCGGGTCTCCGGCAGGAGCTGGGCTGTCAGACTCAGAGAAAAGCGAGTTGGTTGGATATACCAAACAAACAAACAAACAAAAACAGGAAGAATAGAAGGCTGTTATTTATTATTATTGTTATTATTATTATCGTCATTATTATTGTTATTATTGTTATTATTATTATTATTATTATTATTATTATTATTATCATTATTATTATTATTAGTAGTAGTAGTAGTAGTAGTAGTCCCACTAGAGGTTATAGTAGCAGTAGTAGTAGTAATAACAGGAACTTCAAAACTCCGTTAAGCAATATTATGTGCATTTTTTACAGTAAAATGACAGTAAAATGACAATTCTTGCAGTGCAAGAATTGTTCCATCATACAATCTACCATACAGCTTATACACCACATAGTTTACACCAGCCTGTCATTTCCTGGTTTTAGCTTCTTAAGTTTCTTATTGGCTTGACAAGAGGTCAGTGCCTCTCTTGCTGCAATTAGAACTGCAGTGACAGAAAAAGTTCATTCATAACAGGATGTAAGAAATGTTTTTTTCTATAATGGAGAAGCTACTTAAGGGAAAATTTAAGGGAAAATGGGAGTTCAAGGGGTTCAACTCTTTTTAGCACTGTGGAGAAAAACAGAGTACTTGAGAAGTTGGGGTCAAGAAAAATGGTCACATTTAAAGACACTGAATGGTATTGGGTTTGCAAAATCTGAAGTCAAACCGTTAGTGCTTCCTTCTCTGTTCTACACTGCACTACACTGACGATCACTTTTTCCATGCATAAAGTGCCCACGAGAAGAAGGCCTGAATAATATATTACTTGATAAGGGTAAAATGAGAGAATAGCATTGTGGTGCTATAGGGATGCCTTGCCCTACAAGAGATGATTTCCACACGTAAGAAAACACTATAATTTCAGTTTTTTACAATCGAAAATAAATACACGGATGCAAAAATGATCACTCTCACCAAAATCATGAATCACATCTCAGTTGCAGTATCTACCAAAAGAACCGCAACAGGATTCTTTTAGCAAATCTCTCAGCCCTAACTTGATTGCACTCCCAGTTAACTTGGCTGTACAGTAGGCAGAGCACGTGCAAGTGTGTATGTGAAGTGTACTCTCTCTGGATGGCAGTGTAAGAAGAGACCCGAGCATCTACATCCACACACTGCACCGTGTCTGCTCCTCTCCACTGCTTACTCCTGTTGACATTGTCGTTGTAGATCAAGGTCATGTTTTCTCTGAGCTGAGAGAGAGAGAGAGAGAGGACTATATGGCACTAGACCACAGGCTATTGTCTTATGTAATAGCAGTTGTATCTGTGTGTTTACTGCTCTGGATTTGTCAGACGGTGAATCTTTTGTCCGCCATCCTGTGGTAGGAGCTGTAGCATCGGTAAAGAGCCCGACTCACGCAGCACTACTGCAGGCTAAGCCGTCATCCACAGGTAGACCTCAGTGTCATTGCCAAGAGCGTCCCAATTATTGTCTTGCATTATGAGTGCATGTCAAAATATTACTGTCAGTGTTGTGTACAGTAACACTAGCTTTTCTCTCTCTCTCTCTCTTTCTTTCTCTCTTTCTCTCTCTCTCACTCTCTCTCTCTCCCTCTCTCCCTCCCTGTGGCTAATATAGATTCCTGGACAGGCGGGTTATTTGGCAGATTGCCTCATCGCTGTCTGTTGATTCACTGTTGGTGAAATAAGAGAACATATGGCTGCTCCCTCACTGCATTACATCACCTTGAGATTCAAGCAGATTGGTTTGCATTTACAGTCCAGCTCAAGGAAAGAAAGCTCATTGTTTAGATGGGTAAAATCTGGGCCCTGTTCTTTTTTTTTTCTTTCTTTTTTGGCAAAAGCAGTCACGTCGACCTCTAACCTCACTGTCCTGACTACAGTTGAACTGAATGAGACAATCACTGACAGTTTGCTAAACGCAGGATAGGAAGCGCTACTTTTTTCTTTTCTTTTCTTTTTTTTCCATCATGCATCCCGCTTAACCCAGCATACAGGCGTGCATCTGGCTCAACTGTGTTAGTATCGATCCGTTCTGAGTTATATTACATCATGCAGAGCTGCTGCCCGCTGTACGCACCCCTGGCTCCTGCAAAGACTTTGCATGTGGTTGTTATCAGCTATTCGCCCGTTTCCATTAGCTTCTTGATTCAGCCTGTTTCCTTGGCTCTTTTCATGCACTGATGGACGCCATGCATTCTCACCGTTGTGATATTGATGGCCAGTTTGTTTGAAATAGCCTTATAACATCACAGTCTCCACTGTCATTTCTTCTCGGCTGTTTTGAATTCTGTATCTGATAGTTCTCAGTTCTCCTGTTGTCCATGTATGACTTTCTCTAGAGACACTTTCTGTACAAAATGGTGTTAGAGTTTCAAAATCATGAAGTAGTAGTTAGATTTATGTTTACGCCTTTCAGCTGATATATATAGTCTGATTCATCTGATAGTCTGATATGTCATGTGTCATATATCTATCTATCTAGTTAGAGTGGATAAGGGTTAGAAGATTATGACTGAGGTATCTGATGGTCATTCCCATTCTTCCCATTCTCATGCCTATTTATGTCTCATAAGTTGTTGCAGAAATACTTTGCTTGATATCATTTGTTACACAGAGTTGGTGTAAAATTTGACCATTCTTGACCACTTGAAAATAGATAAAAAGGGCCAAAAATCCCTGCAAAATGCCACATTAGGACACCAGGACCTTGAGGAACACCACAGCACAGAGCTCACAGAGAACACCCTATATTTCTGATTGAATGCTTAGTAATCGGTTCTGGAAATTGCTCAGAAACTCCCCTTTATTGTCAATACACCCGGGAATACCAGACATCCTCTGAATGCCCTCAGTCTCTAGTTTGTGGTTGTAAAGTTTCATGAGGCTGTGATTTATCCTAGAGCAGTGTTTCTAAAATGGGAGTACACATACCCCTAGGGGTACATTGGAGTACTGCAGGGGGTAGGTTAGATTTTTAAAAAATGTTAATTAAAAAAAAAATACTCATGCATAATTCCTAAATTAATTAGCCTATCCTGTAAGAAGTTCAATAAAAATGTAAATGTAAGTTTGATAAACCATATTTTATATTCAGTTTTCTCTGAGTGTGTCAAATGTGTGTGTTTCAGGTGTAATTCAAGCAAGGATGTTTATTATGACTGGGAAGCCAGACAAAAGTCAAGAAAATGGATTTATGATTGAACCGTAGCAGTGATACAGCAGACAACAGGGAGAAAGAAGGGTAAAAGAAGC
The DNA here is from genome assembly GCA_900302555.1 of Myripristis jacobus. Classification (NCBI taxonomy): domain Eukaryota; kingdom Metazoa; phylum Chordata; class Actinopteri; order Holocentriformes; family Holocentridae; genus Myripristis; species Myripristis jacobus. Next base: position 34,995 of record OMLB01027012.1, on the reverse strand, counting down.
AAAAACAAACAACAAAATATTGTCAGGTTGTTGTTTCAGACACTGATGGAGCTGGGTTAGACCTCTTTATATAGGCTTTATAAGTTGTTGTTTTTTGTTGGGTTTTTTTTGCACTAGTCAGAGGGTACTTGGTTGAAAAAATATTTCAAAAGAGGTACATTATTGAAAAAGTTTTGAGAACCACTGTCCTAGAGGTCACTATAGGTCATTTTATATCAACTTTCAAAAAAATGGTCTCACTGCAACTATGGAGATAAACATCATCACACATGAATCAAATGTGGCCCCAGTGTTTAGGCCTCAGTCTGCACACACACACCATTTTACAACAGGCCACAAGAACACATTTGGACTGCAGGGTTTGTGGCCCAAACTGCATGGGATTAGCATGAGGTGGGCCGTGGCTGCCCAGAGAACCCATTTTCATTCAGAGATCTGGAGGTCAGAGGTCAAGGGACCCCACTGGAAATAGCCATTTCGTTTTTTCCCTCGCCAAAGTTAAGCCTATGATAATAGTATCTTCACTGTAGCTGTAGCCTCTGAAAGACAGTTCGTTGGCCGGGCCCATGGGCAGGCCGCCAGACTGTTAAATACTGTCAATTATATGCACTCATGTATGTTATTCTTATGGTCAAGCAGAGCCCAGATGAAGCCAGTTTTTGTTAAAATGAGAATCAGAGCCATAAGCCAGAGACACAGACTTCTTATCAGGTATGAAGTCTGGAGCTGCTCCATGGAGAATGAATTGAGAAAGATGGTAAAGGTTATGGAGAGAGCATTAAGAGGGGATTTTCTGGGGATAAGAGTTGATTTTCTGCTTCAGAACTGACACCACTGCCGTAGAGTTAATCTCCTGCAACCATAATAACCTCAAACAAGGATTCTGTAGGGCCGCAAAAACAGTATATCATATATCTGCCAAACCTGATATCACAAGTGTGAATCTCAGCTCGGAGAGAGAGGCTGGTTCATATTCAGGAATGTTGAAAAACATGAATAAATTCCTTAATGGAGACGTATTCCTCTTGACTGTAACAGCAAGCTTTTAGCATTATGCCTTTGTTGTCGTGATGGTGATGAGTGAGCGCAAATGGTGTCACAGTTTCTGTCAGGGGCCTAACCAAAACCCACATTCACAACCTCAAACCACACCCATGCTCAGAGACAGCCGGAGTTAGCCGTGGGGTCAAATATAGCAAGTGGCTGGTCATTCTTCCTATATTTAGCATTTCCTCTCTCCCTTTCCAGCTTGTTTTCTCTTCTTTTGCACAATGCCGCCCATTCTACTGTTCTTTGTGACCCTTTCCTTGTTCGCGGTTTGGCTGGCAGCTATTCTAAATTTATGCGCGTCCCCCTATTTCTGTAAATGAAGCTTTTGTCAGTGTGCCGCCATCCATGTCTCTAAATATCAATAATGAAGTATTAATAGAGTGGTTACCTTTGGTTTAGCAATAGGATATGTCTGGTGAAATCTGAAGAGCAGAGGTGAATTCTCTGGTGCTTGTATGAGTGCTGTAAAACAGAAATACTGAAGTTTGAACAGTAATTGTGAGGTATCCCTAGTCATCCTTTCCTCTGGTGTGCTCATAATTTTAAGGGGCATTATTCTGTCTTTTGTCCACCTTAGCTTTGTTGCCATTGTAGCCAAGTGTCTAGTGCAGCTTACGGTGCCTATGCTCAGTGAGTCAGACAAATAATAGTTATATTTTCAGTAGACAGGACTAAGCTAAGTAATTAGAGCAAACACCCCTCAGAAATGTCTGAATATATCACCACGTTAAATACTGGAACAATAATATAGGACTTGGCAATATGACCTGAAATCCATATCATGATTTTGTCATATTAACTGTCATTTTAGCAGTAATGAAGTTACTTTTACCTTGGAACACAAATATTGCATTTTCTTTACTGGTCTTTGCTGTTGTTGCTTAGTCTTGTTGTAACTAAAATACAAAAGTAACTAATATAGTTTTTAGCTACCACAGTTTCAGCGGGACACATTATGGTACAAGCAGTTGGCATGTCAGCTTTAGGCAAATTTGACAAATTCTAGCGGAAAAGAAGGGAAAAAGATGCTTTTCTAACTCAGTCTAGATGTAACTAAACTATTCGCCTGCCAAAAACAATAGGCCACAAATGTGATCGGTGCTTTCAGGGCACATCTGGTATAAAGTCAGGTCAAAGTCAGTCGATAAAGGATAATGAAAGTGAAATTTACACATTATCATAAAGCAAAACAATGAAAAAAAAATACAACATAAACATAAAAATACAAGTAATTAGAGAATTAAAGTGCAGCTACTGAGATATTTAGTGCAATGTGCGACATCTTGGCGTCAGAGTCATGTTTGCCAATAATTTTGTCCTTAAATTTGTTGAACCAAGATAAGAGAAAGAAACCAGAGTGGATGCATTACGTGTTATTGACATAGTCTATTTTTGAATAAATATTTGCTATCAAACTAGGACTGGAAACACATGCCAAGATGTTAATGTCAGTGTCAGCTGCTGTAATGCTATGCCAGCTAATGCAAGGGATTTTCTTTCTTTTTTGTCTGTTTTTCAGCTTAAAATTTGTTCTGGACCATGTCATGCTAAATCATGCAGCTGCTAAATGAAGGGGCGGGAGCTGCCTCTCTTGTGCAGCGTTGTGGCCTTGTGAACTGTAAAAATGACTTCATGAGCGCCTTTAGTTTTGGTTAGCTGTTTATTAGTCTAGGACCATGCACAACCAGTTGTACTGGATTTAGCCTTAGAGCTAGCTTTGACCCGTAGTCCCTGGGCAAGGAAGTACACAAGGTCATCCATTAATCAGTAGAGTAACAGGGGTCTAACAACAACGCTCCATGTCTGTATGAGTGAAATTGTGAACAACTCCATTGTTCATCTTTAAAGGAGCGCACAGTTTTTCCGTATGCACTGCATAGCCTATACTGAAATTATAGGCTGCTTATAATACTGCTTTGTAATTTCCTTTTTATGTCCAGCCACCACGGCACTGGTACCATTATGGCGTCATGGTGATGTCCGTTTACAGAAATTCTTGTGAGCATCTGAAAAACAATACATGATAGAAACTTCATACTTACACCACGGTCTCCCCCTATAGAGTAGATAATCCGATTAGTTTTAGGGAGTGTCTTGAAAATCCAGTGGGTGGGACGTTTTTGTTCCAAAACAGAATACAGGCTGGAAAGTGAGTTTTGAAAGCCAGAAATCTGCACCTGTTGAAGTAATCATCTAAGTCACTGATACTGATCAGCAACCCTGTCAACTGTCTATAGATGTATCATGGCCATTTTGTGCCACAGTGCAGCAAATGTCCTAATCATTGCACTCTGATTGTATGAAAAGGTGTCTTTGTCGCATAAAGATGCACACATGTAATTAGTATGTTGTTGGAGTGTTTGACCGTAGGTTTTAGAATACCAGCACTCACCACAGCCGTTTCTGTATCGGATCTGTCAACATGTCTTGCAGCAAACTGGGCCTTTTTCGATCAGATACTTTTTCAAGCTCAGATGGTCACTTCTCTGCATGGACTCTTTAAAATGCAGCACCACGGTATACCATGTGGCAGCTCTGTTTCCTGTGGCCGTAGGGTGCACGCTGAGGTTTAGAGGGGCGTCTGTCTCGTTTCAGTTTTGGGGGGTGGTCTCCGGCCCGTCTGTGGCTGAGCGCCTACAGGGGAGGCGAGGAGCCCTGTGGTTATATGTTGGGATTGAGCCGGGTTTACACACTCTGACACACACACGTATGCACGCCCACACATACAAACAGATACACATCACAGCCTCCACCTTCCAAGTCCAGACAGGCTGTTATTTTTACAGACAGGTACACCCTTTGGAAGTACATGAAAAAGACCCGCTCTTTCTTTGCTCTCCAACCAGTGAACCTCCAGTATGTGCTCCCACGGACATGTGTTTTACATCATGCGTGCAGTCCAATATACTGACAAAACAGACAGTAATAATCCATTTCAAAGGTCATTCAGTACTGCCGGCTGACTTGCTAAAGACCACCCTGTCCTGTCCTGCATGAGGCAGTGGCCGTGACAGATTCCGCTGTCTTGTTGGTGTTTAAGGGCCATATGTGAAGCCCTGGATGCTGAGATGCCGAGGAGGACGCTGCCTGTGTTTTCTCTCCTCTGACAGGTGGCACACTGCCCAGAAACTCCCTCTGTGGCGCAGCAGGATGGAGCCAGCCCAGCCCTAAACCTGGAGGACACTGCTAAGACACTCCACCAGGGGTTAGACAGATACATCACTTCACCGATATTGGCCGGTTAGGTATAATCAGATATGAGTCAGTAAATGTTGCCCCCCTCTGATATGATGGAGGCTATTTCCTCACCACACCTAGTCATTATGCTCTTATTATGTCATATTTCTGACCAGAAAAATGATTCCTTTGTAGTGTTGGAGGAGTTTTCTCAACCTTCAGTGAAACCCTTAAAGAATTTCATTACTCTGGCTTTCAGTGGAGAGTTTTAGCGTCCCATGGTGGCCGAAATGCTGCTTCAGTGGCTTTTCCAAATAAAAATCTGAAGGAAAAAATGAATGTTTGGAATTTTTGGATATGAGTAATGTCTGTTTTTAAGATATTGAATGAATATTGGTTATTGGCAGCTTTAATCCAGACATAATGGTATCAGTATTACATGTTTTCATTCTGTTAGCAATGAAATTCTGTAATTGGTGGTGGCACCACCAATTATAGTCATTATTGCTATTAAATTGTTGTATTTCATCAGATGCAAAAACAGACATGATACTGGCATCACATATCCCTGCTCTCTAATATTGGCATCAGCCATTGAAAAACCCATATAAACACCAGTGCTGTGGAGCATCAACACTGCTTGTAACTTGGCTGCAGCATGTTCGTCCTCTGCCTTTAGATTTTACATTTATGTATTTAGCTGATACATTTATGCAAAGTAACTTATAATGAATGCAACAAAATTCAACTGAGATAACCAATTAGTGATAAGCGCCAAAATTAGGCAGTGCAGGTCAGAGCCTTTTTAATGTACCACAGAACCATCATGTAAAAAATCATAATCATAAATCATAACATCTATTTAGCGTTTTCTCACCCAGCCAGAGGCACTAAGACGCCAGATATGCCAAGATTTTACTTGTGTAACTGCGTTATGCTGGGTCGAAGGTGTTCTGTGCCACTTCCTGGTTTGCATCCTGATGAATTCTGTTTCCATGTGAATCGCTATTAGAGATGAACTGACTGAAGAGATGGACGATGGGAAGTGAAGACACAAGGCGTTAGGATACAGTGGTGTTGGGAGACGGAAAGAGCTTGACCTCTTTTGAACAGAACATGGTGTAAATGTTGGTTTTACATAAGGCTAGATAAACACAATGGTTTGTCATGACTTACATGTACCACTAGCTCACAGAATAGCCATTGATCAGGTGACAAATAAAAAGGTGACCTCCAGTTTGTGATCAGCATTAGACAAACAATCAATAGAGACTGAACTAATCTCTGTTTTCAGATTCTATATATTCTTTCTTCACATGACCAGTTGTTTTGATATTACAGACTATGTGAATGCTATGATTTTAACATAGTAATAAAAATTGATGTCAGCCTTGGTAGACAGTTAATCTGAGTTTAAGCATTCTTACCCTCCACTACAGCCCCAAAAATAGCCCATCTTTATTTCCATTCACCCACTGGTAAATGTTAATGTATTGAATAGCTGGAGGGACCAAACGAATACACAGTGTTTGGTTCAGTGAAAAAGAAGGCAGTATGGAGAGACCTTATCTTTTTGTTGCCATCCCTTTTTTGCTCTACAATGGTAACAATGGGAAATATTCCTGGCCAGGAAGCGTGTTTGGTAGCATGATGTTCACACCGTGACAAGGCCATGCAGACAAGCCCCAGCTGCACCGAGGCACAGCTCCCCTGTGAACGAGCCCAATGTTGGCAGCTCTGACTCTGGAAGACCTGGGATGCTGACAGGTTGAGGTAGACCAAAATATCCAGCCGATACAAGGCTTTTGTTAAACATTGGATACTGTCAGGTCAATGAATGAGATTCCTTCCTGACTGCAACCAGGCTGCATGCTGTAATTATTATTATGTCAAATCCCTTAAAGTCACAGTGAAATGGCCTCTTGCTTCTGTAATTTAATGTATTTCTGGATGAAACAGGTTGTTTGGGTGGGGCTTGACACACTTTCAAAAGTGCAAACGAGTAGGGAGAGAGCCTGCTTTATTTAATGGGAGGATTGCTTTTATTGGTAGAAGAAAAATTGTTCGTGGCTGCTGCCCATTGAAGTTGAAGTGTTTCACTGTTTTCCAGGATGTAAAAGTACTGATATTTTGGTATAAAGATACCAAATAAGGTAAATTCTTTGGCATTTATTGCGCATTTCTAGATTTCTTTCACCTTTTTCTTAGTAGCTGTTTTGACATAAAGTGGCAGGGTAAACATTCAGTTAGACCATTCAGGTCTAACAGAGCCAGGATGCTGGTGTTGTGACCCATTGGAAAGCCTCTGCTACTCTTAAATGGAACAGAATCTTAAATTAATATAATCTGAAACACCTATGTTTACCCTGCTATTTCATGTCAAAATGGCTGCTGCAATAAAGGTCTATTGTTAGACAGGTGAATATTCTGGCATTGCTAATTAGCTAACAAGTTGAAAGTCATTTTCATTTCATTGTGGCTTTAAAGCTGCAGGCAAGTTGGGGAGGAGTTTTGGTGAAACTTAGAATGGCTTGAATTTGAATGCTTGGTGAACAGTTGCCATGCTAACATTGGTTTCCTGCACACATCCAGGTTAGGATCCCTTTTCCCATGTAAAGTAATACATTTAGCTCGGCAGTCCGAATTACTGATTTGGACATTGTTGACTTCCGAGCACAATTGAATGCATGCACAGCACAGGATGGCTGCTGTCCCCAAAACTAAGGTAGGGATGCCCCCTAACCATGATTGGTTATTTATTTGGAATAAATAGATTTTGGCAAATCAGAATAGTCCTGGGAGCAGCCAAAAATACCAGATATTTTCACAGCACACTTCCGTAATGAATACCATTTCTTTCTCCCCATTTGATGATATTGTTTTAAAAGAAACCTAAGGAGCTGTTAACCCACTTAAGAGAATTTCAGAAGTGTGACTTTCAGTAGAGTAGGGCTGCAACTAATGATTATTTTCATTGTTTTTTCTGTTAGTCAGTTCTTCATTTTGTCTATCAAATGTCAAAAATAATGATCACTGGCCATTACAAGATACTGGAGCCCAAAATAAGGTCTTAAAATTGCGACTGATCAGCAGCCATAAAAATTGGAAAGTATTAGATTTATAATAAGAAACAAGGAAAAGCAAGCAAATCTTGGCATTTGTTGAGTTTTAACTGGAAAATGATATTTTTTGATGGATAAATGACTAAAACAATGTATCGATTATTACATTTGTAATTAATGAATTTTCTGTTAATTGACTAATCAGTTAATTGACTAAATGCTTCAGCCCTAGTGGAGAGTTGTAGAGTTTTAGTGTCCCTAGATGCTGTTTCAGAGTCTTTTCCACCGTGATCAGAGTAAAATTTGGGTACAATTCTTTTGGTATTTGTAAAATTTTAAGCCACAGAAATGTTTATTTTCAATCGGCTGCTTCAAGCCAAAACCATCGGTATCGGCCTTCATATAACTGTATCAGTCAAACCTGCTGACAAGGAGTCTCTGTTGCACGGTGAAGGATGGACACACTGGGCGGCCTCCCATTTGACTCTCAACTTCCCCTTTCACACCCGGCCAGACTGGATGAGTGGCTGACCGTTCGCCTTCATCCCAGCGGCTGGTGTTCCCACAATACTCCACATGTTGGGAGCTTTCAACCTCTTGAAAAAGTCAATTGGCAGAGAGGAGGGGGAAAAACCCACAGCATAAAAGAGCGGCGAGTGATGTCAGAATTGCCTGGACTCATTTCAGCTGGACCCCTGGCAGGAGTGTGAATGCTGGGCCGTGGCGTATGGACATTCTCCAGAGCCACTCTTAAAAACTGGACCCCTGTGCCTCTTTTTTTTTTCCCTCCACATGGGTCCTTATATGTTTTCAACTTTTCCAGGGTTTTGCTCAGAATGCCGCAGCAATAGCTCAGGCCTGCTCCCCACCTATACTGGAAAATGAGAACTGAATGGGGAAACTGTGTCTCAAAAATATAAAGTGCCCCCCTCTCTCACACACACACACACACACACACACACACACACACACACACACACACACACACACACACACACACACTCCCTTTCCCAGTCAAATTAAAAAGCCCACCACACACCCTGGCTCTCTACCTTTTTCCCCCTCTCACCACTTTGCCAGCTGTGCAGCCTGAGACCGCTGCCAAAAGAAATACAGGCTTACGTCGGCTTCCAAATAAGGAGCTGCTACTTCACTTTGACCTGAAAGAGAGACTGGGGGGGATAAGAAAGAGGTGGGGAGAGAGCGAGAGAGAGAGAGAGAGAGAGTCCCCTCCTCCTCATTCATAGGCATAATATACTCAGCTACCTGTTTGTCAGCCCAGTGCACGTAGAGCGGAGACTCGATTACCCCTCTCCTCACCGTCACTCTCATTCATCCTTTCTGTCTCTCTCTCTCCCTCGCTCACACTTCACCTCCTTGGCTCTCTCTCTCTCTCTCTCTCTCTCTCTCTCTCCTCTCCTCTCCTCTCTCCGTCTCAGTCATTCACAATCGGAGGACACCACCACCTGCTACCAGGTAAAAGCCATTGATATCGTTTGTCATCTGCCAATGACTGTGATTTTGATGTCTGCGAGGTGATGCGAGTGATGATGTGAGAACTGTGGGATTTTCTCCATTCAAGTCTTTGTTATTACCAGGGCTGCTACATCATTGAGCCTGCAAGTAGTGGAGAAAAAAATCCAGTGGAATCATGTTCGGAGAGGTGTTTGAATTCAGGCGAATATTTTAGCCGTTTTAAACATATGCAGACAGTGCAGCTCGTGCAGTGTGTTTGTGCCTGTGTGTTTCTGTGTGTGTGTGTGTGTGTCTGTGTGAATGAAGGCGAGAGAGACAGAAAGAGAGAGAGAGAGAGAAGCAAAGACTAGTGCATAGTGGTCTGCAGGCTGTGTATGTATTGAAGCTTACTGCTCAATCTGGGAGTGAATGAGCTCCCTGTGTTGTGCATCCAAGCTCCTGCATGTCCTCCTGTGGACTGGGGAGCATTCCCAAGGCACAGCACACACACACACACACACACACACACACACACACACACAGGATGGCTGTGTGTGCACTGATGCCCAGAGGGTTCTCCTCTGTCCCTGGAGAGCGCCTCTATCAGGCTGCCGATGAAGCTGCGCTCACCGACTCGATGGCCTTGCTAATGCTCAGCTGACATAATGATAGCAACACAACAGACAGTGATTCACTATGCCACTTAGGTCAGGTGATTCTACAAAATGATGATATAGGATGACGTAAAAAGTGCTACATTGTGTTCATCAGAAGATTACTGATGAAATTCCTGTTTGTTTTGTACCAGGTGATATCCAATGTTTCCACTGTGAGCTTTAAATTAGAGTTTGATATTAGAAGACACTTACTAAGTTTATATGAGACATAGCACTCAAGTCTAGACATTTATTTAAATGTCAATATAATACACAATTTTAGTAGACATAATTTTTTGCAATATAATTTACATTTTTACTGAAAACTGTTCAATTAATGATAGTGTGATTTTTAATGGGCTCTGTTTTCTTGCATCTGGGCATCTCTGTACCAACACAATGCTAATGTTTTGTCCTATATTTTACCTTTATCAAGAAATTGCTGCTCCTGCACTATGAATCTTGCACTTGGCCATATAGCAATGATATTTTGATTTTTGTGTGGTTGAAACGTTTCAAATAAAGTAGCTAGTGTTTAAATGTTGCCTGGTCCACGGCTCTTTGTCATCCCCATGCATCCATTTCGTTTCTGGTTGTTGCCGGTAAAAGAGATGCATATCCATGGGATCCAAGACTCCCAAAGTATTGATTTTTCTGTTAGACGTGTACCGTTCTCTTTCCAAAAAGCCTGAGCTTCTAGGAGGGAGGCACCTTAGCTGCCTCTGTCTCTCACTCTCTATGTGTCTCTATCTCTCCCTCGCTCTGTAGTCGTTGAGGATGCTGGAAGATAAATTTAGCCCTCCAGCTCTCCTTCCATCTGCTACCACATGGTTTAGGGCCGTTACCATAGGAACCACCGCTGGGTGCCCATTAGTGTGAGAAGAGGAAATTGACAAGATTTTTTAAAAGCCATTTATACAATATTCTTTTTTTGTGTGTGTGGATTGGTGCAACATTTCACTAATTCATACATGAGACTGTTACTTGAGATTTTTTTTTGGG
>OMLB01027012.1:0-24573 GCA_900302555.1 Myripristis jacobus | reverse complement strand
TTTGGGGGGGGGGGGTAAACTGTAACTCGCAGTGCATTGTGTTGCATTACCAGCAGATCCCACTAGACGTATTAATAAACTTTTCTTTCAATATTTTCATCCAACAAACACCACAAAATTGCATTCAATTTGATTTCATGTCATCTACTAAACATAAAGTAGTCAACTCAACAGTTTTTTTAATCATACATCATGCATTCACTAGGTGCTTGGGATGCCTTATAATTCCTAATGAGCATTTCTTCCAACTGTTTTTTTTTTTTTCACTGCTGTGCCTCTAATGTGTTCTGGAAAGGCACTCATAGGCATGTGGTAAGGGGATACGTATTGATTTTAGATGAATTGCTGGGGATGAGGGGATATCCAGTTCTTGCCAAATGTCTAATCAGTTAGCCTTATAATAGTAAATAGCTCTCCGACTTTGAGACTGAGAACATAACACCTACTTCTATTGGAGAAGAGCCCTGCAACAGTTCACCCAAAGAGGCTGCGTGGAATCCAAGAGAGAGAGCTGATGTTAAGGGGAAAGAGGATAGGTGTGGAAAAGGGGGTGGGGGAGAGAAAACTGCCAGAAAGGTTAATTTGCACTCCTAGAAGTGCAATCTTCCGTTAACTCTGGAGCGATTGCGATTGACACATCCAAGTGTAAATTAGCAGACACGTGTTTTTACAGACGTACTTTCTTCGGCTGTCGGGTGCAAGCTTTGTACTGCGAGTGCTTCATCAAAATTCATTTCACTCCAGTCATCGACACTCAGAGTGTGCGGGCGCTCCAAACGTCTCGCAGTCTGGACTCTCACAACAAGGTGTTATTTTCAGTTAGACTACTGAGTCTGACTCTCCTCTAAAAGCTCTTGGTGCGGCTACAATACCTGTCTGACCGACATTTTGCTTATACTAGTCATCTTTGTGATGAGATTTATAGCTAACATACCTCAGTTATGGTCTGCAAACCACAAAAATCAATCCTGTTTTCTGTTAGTAACAGAAGCAGTGCTGATTTCATGTTCATCGAAGATGGGCTTGTATACTACTCCAATAAGTTATATTAAACTCGGTTACCAACCTGTTATCAGTAACTTGGATATTTTCCAGGAGCTTTGCCGTCTTCCACCAGAACGTGGGTGTAGAAACCAGCTGGTCAGTGCGTGGGATGCCTTGTTTACTGCTACAGTGTGCTGGCACAAAAAACATTGGGAGTTTTCTCTGGTATCTGTACCGAGTCACCTTGTGTATGGACAAAAAGCAAACAGCCATCTTTTATCAAAGAAGTGCCTTCATTTTGCCTGGCCTTTTTAAGTTTCTAAAAACCATTTATAACCAGATGAAATTTCTCATAAAGGAATGAGGCAGGTGTAACTACTCAGGTAGTAGTTAATGTGTCTAAACATTGCCATGTTGCCGTGTTGTCTGACATGCAGCATATTAAAGGAAGCATGTTCTGATACCAGGTGACAACATGTAAAATATCCCCAGAATTAATTAGTACATGCTGAAGTGCTTTTTCAGGTTCACATTTTGACACAGTAATTGATTATGAGAAAAAAGCCTGAGAACCAAGGAATTTTGCTTTTGCTTTCTATCATTAGAAATAGAGGCCTTTGTGACAATAGGCAACAGTACAAATGCCGTACTAAAATACCATACAGTTCTAGAAATGCTTATTAATTTACTAAAACACCACCTACTTATTTTTTTTGCTGCGGAATGGTGTAATTCTGTCCCAAAGAAGGCGGCTCTAGTGTTTCCATCTGCAGGCTACAAAATCTTCATCCAGCCTAATTTTTTGCTCAGTCTAGCAGCAGGAATACTTCTGGCTGAAAAAAAAGCTGATGACTTTCCTGGTTGGAACAAAGACACACAAGTTGGGCAATGAAAATGAAAAATCTGCTTCACTTGTATGTGGGTGCTATCCCACAGAAAGATAATATGATTCACACTTTTGAAATGAGAAAGTTGAATTGTTCCAGTCACAATTGTTGGATACAGAAAACCATTTCTTGGGAGAATTGAGATGTTTACTTGGTGCTCAGATATAATTTATACAAATAAATAAATAAATAAAATGTAATGAAACCATTCCAGTTAAGTGTCCAACAGTAAAGTGAAAGTGCTATGACACACACTGTTGTTATGTAACTCATCAGATGTGTATATGTCAAAATCTTGCAGGCAGAGGGTCAAAGGGTTAGCTTATATGTGCTTCTTAGTTTAATTGTATGTATTACATAATCTAATCAGTGTGTTTGTCTCCACAGATCCTCACATTGAGAAGACAGAAGAATAAAATAATTCATCTGGGCATCAAAGTGTGTGGTAGTGGGCCTGGCTGAGTGCTACATGATGGGATGCTTCTGGTCAGGATGGGAGAGGACCTCCTCCTCAGTGCATGACATATCACACTTGCCTTTTTTGATGCCTCCATCTTCAATCTGATGGCATCATTTTGCAATAAACTTATAATAAAGCAAGTAAAAACTATCAATCCAGACAGTCATCCAACAAGGACAGAATTAGAAACAATTCACCCACACTAAACCCATTACGTATTTAATGAATTGGCTTGAACTCTGTAGCCTGGCACAGGCAGACGCATCCCACGTGTCTACCTGAGGCTGTCCTTCCATTTTATGGAGGCCTTGCATAGTCGCCTGACGACTGGGGAGCAGTCCGGAGGTCAAGAGCATTCTCAACCAGAGTCTCCTCACAGAGGCCCTCAGCCCAAGTCTCCCTCCCAGCACTGTCAGCAACAGCAAACTGGCTCCCAGAAGACCCATGACACATCACAGCAATCCAAGCAGTCTAGAAGACAACATCCTGAACGCAAACGTCTCAGGCACCAGCGGCAGAGTATTGAAACAGATACAGCGCTGGAAGGTAAACATGCTGATGCAACAACAACCACAAAAACAACCAGGGTACCTTGTTTGTCTCCAGGAGCCCCAGCTTCCTCAGCTGTTGGTTCCACCCAGACTAACCAAGAAACCCAGGAGGGCACCCCAAAACAGAAACGAGAGCGCAAGCCTCAGAGGCCTGGCAAATATGTTTGCACTTACTGCGGACGTGCTTGTGCAAAGCCCAGTGTCCTTCAGAAACATATCCGCTCCCACACTGGAGAACGTCCTTATCCTTGCGCCCCATGCGGCTTCTCGTTTAAGACCAAGAGTAACTTGTACAAACACCGCAAATCACATACCCACAGGGTGAAGGCTGGTTTGGTGTTTGGGGAGCCAAGATCATTAGAGGAACATGTCACAGAGTCAGAGGATGAAACCAGACAGTTATCATCAGCATCTTCCAATATGGAAAGACAAAGCAGTGTAGCCTCCCTCAAGAGCCATGACACAGACAGGCCCAAAGATCACTCTGGAGGGATGGATGACTCCTATGCAGTAAAAAAGAGACTGGCCATGCGTCTAAGCAGAGGGAAACATGGTCCTCTTGACTCATCTGATGAAAAGTCATCATCATTAATTCTAGGGAGTAGGGGCAGCACAGAATCTGGTTATTTCTCACGCTCTGAAAGTACTGAGCAGTCACAGGACAGCCCACCAAACACAAGTGCCAAAAGCTATGCAGAGATCATCCTCGGAAAATATGGGCGCCTTGGACAACTGCAGAGGATGTCTCGTCACCATAACCAGCAGCCCTCGGGTCAGGACGAGAAAAACATCCCATTCTCAGTGCCCAAGAAACAGGTCATTGACCATATCACAAAGCTTATCACGATCAATGAGGCAGTAGTGGACACCAGTAAGATTGACAGTGTGAAACCACGGAGATTCTCCCTCTCTAGAAAGAGTAGTACAGAGTCTCAGAAGGGTTCATCTTTGAAAGAACCTGTTATACACAGTCCCAAAGCAGGGGATTTGGGCTATAAAAACAGCGGTTCCATCACTATGGGGGTTCCATGTGAAAAATTTCATCATCAGTCTCTAAATGTGGAACCACTGGCTGGCCAAACATCTATTGCCCCTTTGCTGAGAAGTCACTCTATGCCATCTGCTGCTAGTTCAATAGATGCCTCCAGTGGCAGCTCCAATAAATTCCGCTTAAGTCAATCATTTGATGAACGGCAGTCTTCCCGTCGCTATGGGATGCTAAGACGTCAGCCAGCAATTGAAATACCACTTGCTGGTGAACTTCCAAAAGAGGAACATCAGAGTTCACACTCATTTTACCATGACAGCATAACCACCGTGCCTGACCACAAGCAAAGCAAACCAGAGCCATATGAGTGTGAGGCATGTGGCACTGGATGCAAAGATTGGGAAGGTTATAAGACACACAAGCAAAGCTCATGTTTAGCACATCATCCTGTCAATGCAAGTGAGGTAGCAATTAGCCAAATGGACCGCCCCCAATTAATTAACCATCCAGTCAGACCAGGACCTTCAGCAATGCGCAAGAGAAGGAAAGAGGAGAGTTTTGAATTTGATGACTCTTCCTCTCTTGTTGCATCTTCTTCACCATCTCTTGCCTTCTCATCAGGACAGTGTATAGAGGAAAGCAAAGTAGCTTATGAGGGGCCCAGACGACCTACGTTGCAAACTTGTTCAGTTATTCAACATACTAGTTCATTTGAAAAACAGGAGACTTTGTGCACTGAGAATCAAGGCACTGAGGCTGGAAAAGGCTCTCCACCTCATGAGGAATATAAGTCAGCACCTCAAAAACAACCTCAGCAGCAGTCAACAAAACCAACACCCCGAAAGCTTGTCCGCCAACACAACGTGCAGGTTCCAGAAATACTGGTGACAGAGGATTCAAACATGAACGCTGAGTCCTTGACAGAGCTAACTTCCACATCAAAACAATCAGAGAAACTTGATGAATTTCAGTGGCCGCAGAGAAGTCCTTCTCTGGCCCAGCTCCCCATTGAAAAGCTTCCTCCTAAGAAAAAGCGCTTGCGCTTAGCTGAGGCAGCCCAGTCCTCCGGGGAGTCCAGCTTTGAATCTATATCGCTGCCCCGCAGCCCTAGTCAGGACAGTAGTGCATCTTATGCATCTAGCCGTTCTACATCCTTTGAAGAATCAAATAGACTAGACATGGAGATAGCAACATCAACAACACCACTGAGGAGATCAAGGGCTCCTCACATGTTAACTGTCCCTGGGGTGCATCAGCACAGGGAGATGAGGCGCTCAGCCTCTGAGCAGGCACCTCATGACCCCCAGCAGGGTATTCTAATGGCAGAGACCCGCAGCAAATCCTTTGACTACAGCTGTCTGTCCCCAGAGCGCTCTGCAGTTGGCTGGAGAGAAAGGAGAAAATGTCTCCTTATGAGACACAGTGCTGTCAGAGATCCAGAAGAGGAGGAGGAGGACCAATCTACCAAACCCAACCCTAGTCTTGACCCCGTCAGCCCCACTACATCATCCCGTGCAAGCCCAAGTGGTGTACACTGTAGTAGGTCCTCTTGTAGTCCTTTATCAGGTGATATAGTGGTATGTAATCCTGCACAATCAACATGCAAAGAGCTCTTTTCTCAGTGGAAACTCAATCAAAATATTCAGTTAACAGGCAGTACAGATTTCCCTCCTTCTCATATTCCATCTGTTGGCCCTTTAAAAGAAGTGACTTCGCATGTTCACACAGGGCAGCCTCCTGGTGTCTCTCTGCAGCTCCCTCAGCCGTATTCTGCACAGGGCCCATCAGGGGCAGCCAGGGCTCACTACCTCCCAATGTCCACAGGGCTGAAGTTAGAGATCCCTTCACAACGACATGATGAATATTCTGGGGTTCGACTGAGTCCCTCTCACATTCAGCACTCTCTCCCTAGCATCACTTCCAGCCCAGAGTTAGTACGGCCCCCCACATCTCCAGCAGTAGCAGTTCGTCTCCAGACAGACACCCTCACTCCAGCCTGTGCCATATACACTACATTGTCTCAGACAACCCCACCTAGTCCTCAGGAGCCTATAGATGCTGGTTCACACAACACAAGTGTCTTAACATCCGAATACAGAAGTCATAGTGACATAAATCCAGACATTCATCAGTGGTCTGTGGATGGGCTAAGGTCATCGAGCTCAGGGGGTAACAAGCGGATGCTTTCACCTTCAAACAGTATAGAGCTCAACCCCGAGTCACAACAGCAGCAGAAGAGAGTGAAGGAAGAAGAGGAGAGAGAGGAGAGGTGTGTTGACAAGTCACTGGTGGACACATCAAACAAGGTGGACAAAAGGGAGAACCAGTCATGTCTATCCAGTGTTTGTTCACCCATCAGACATATAAGACCTTCATTCCCCAGTCTGCTGTCCAGCACCTGTAACAGCTGGTGCTATCTGAACTACATTAAGCCAAACCCATCTACTCTGGATGAGCAGAAGCCCTCTGTGTATTCATCCTGGTCCATCAGTGGCTATGACCCCAACCCTCCTGGACTCTCCAGTAAGACAGCTCTATCCCTGCTGCACTGCAAGCAGAGGCTCAGTCCCTCCATCTACACTATGTCTCCCATGTCAGTGAGCACCCCTGAGTCAGTGGAGCCAGAGGACAGCAAAAGACCATGTTCTACTGAGGTATTTACAACACCAATCTTTTCATACAGTTGCTTAAAAATGTATATAAAGGTATTGGAAATTGGTGCTGTTAAGACAAACCTGTCCTATCAATCTCATTCACAAAGTGGAGTGACATCAGAGAAGAACATTGCTATTCCCACAGACTCCTTTTACCCATATAAAATTTTAGTGTCAGATATGGATGCCTATTTGTTCCAGATGAAGTACTGAATGGACATTTAAGAGCAAAATGCAAACTGTCTCCTGTACAGTAGCAAGTGATTACTCTGTCCAGAGAAAGCTGGATTCACCAATGTTAGATCTTTTGCCCCCTCAACTCTTTTGCGTACATCTGGGTTAGAAAACAGGAGCATGTTGTGTACAGTTTACTGATATCATATTACATGATTTCTGGGTACTAACATGAATTTAGTTACCTCTCACTATCCCCTACAGAAGCCATCATGTGAACTTGCCGTGTGCAGCTTTTAGGTAGCCTCCTAAGTGAAGATCATTCTTTGTTTATTGTACCTGATGACTGAAAAAGGCAAAATGTGGCAGTAAAAAGTGACTGAATTGCAGCTCCAGAGATCTTAGCATTGTCTCAGTGGCTGATGGAGTGAAGGTGGTGATGAAGTCCAGTCATTGTTATTTAGTGAAACTAAAACTTGCATAAACACCAATAGGTCCTTTAAGGTTACTTACTTTATCACTTCCTGTGTGCCTACGATTTCCCATCAGTGGCAATACCCAACACCAAAAATTAATTGGGGAAAATAGGGCAAATCTATGGCTTCTCAGTAAGGATGATGGAATGCTGTTCTCTGTTGTGCTGCCACTGTGTGATTCAGGTTGATAAGACAGGTGTTCATAAAAGTCTTCCCTAATGCCTCTTGAAGTTAATATGCAGACGACAAAAAACAAAGAAATGCACTGTAGATATGCACGCAGATAAGCAACAAATGCTCTTGAACACAATTTTCAATGAGAATTCCCCAATTTCTGTCTCCCTGGGCATGTTGGAGCAGAGTTGGTGAATTTGCCCATGTCTCTTTCGAGTGTAGGTCCTCATATGCCAGTCATACCGCAAAGACCATGAGGAAACAGGGGAGGGACATCACTCAGTAAAGGACAACAGGTCAAATAAGGGAGAGGAGGAAGAGGGGGAAAAACAGCAGGAAGAGGTGCAGTCATCCTGCAGATATAAACAACCTCCACAAGTTTGGATCTTAGAAGGAGGGTGAGTATGACCTTATGACAGTTCAACACTGTATAATATGGCAGTTCATTCTATTGGTTTGTCCTTCAGACAGACATGCCTGTATTTATTCAGAGTGAAATCTAATGTACGACATTACCTAGAGTGCCTGGAGTGTGTTGGGCTTACGTCAGCAAGTGAAGGTATGTTGTGGAAACTGTTGTCTTTCCACTATGTGGGAAGGGCCAAGGGTTGGCCGTCTGTACCAACAGAGCCCGTCTGTTGAGGGGCTGAAGCCAGAAAACTACCTAGCTTCCTCTACCCCTGCAGAGACTCATTTACACCAGCCATTCACATGTAGCGGTAGCACATTTCTTTCTCTCTTACACAGACACTGTTGGAACGAGCGGGAAATCTGTGTGTACGTATTAATGCATTTGGAATTAGGGGAGTCTGCCATGAGAAATGTTAGTGGGTAGAAAATCAAATCAAGCCAATATTGGCCTTTTATCAGGAAGAGGAATTGTCAGTAATGTTTATCTGTGATACGATGGATATGACACAATTTGATAAATTAGGAAATTAGTGCTGGGTGATATGTTGATATTAAATCAATATCATAATGTGAGATTTGATATCTTCTGATATTTTGGATATCAAAATATTGCAATGTGACATAAGTGTTGCCTCTTCCGGGTTTTAAAGGCTTCCTTTCAGTAAATGAATGCAGTTATCTGAACTTGTAACTCTTGTAGCTGTTCTGGTATTTGCCTCTACCCACTTCATATCATCATATCCCCATTAATGATTTTTTAGCGAAAAAGTTTTGTGTGTAAATATCTTATGAAAGCACAAATAGTCATCACTAAAACACATTGTGATACTTGATTTTGTCAGTATCGCCCAGCCCTGTTAAGAATAATTGGTTGCTACTACACTGGTTGTCTGTGGGAAGCCCTTAACATGAGTTGATACCAATGCAACATTTTGATTATATTCCACAAAAGTGTGCAAAGGTTTAGTGATTATTATTATTATTATTATTATGGGTTTTATTGGAAAGAGTGTGTAAATGCTGTTTTTAGAGTTTTTTCCACCCTCAGGTGATCAAATTTAAAAGACATCCACAGAATACTTCTTACCTTGCACAACTTTTTGCAAATATGATAAAAGTTAAAGATACTGAGCAGCAGCCATCAGCATTTTCAACCCAAGAATATCCTAATAAGAATGGTGATGATCGATGCTATAACTCACAGTATGCTTAGATAATGGACTCTGTTTTCATGACTCAGTGAAATGAATACAAAGTGAAGCTAACAGCACATGGCATGTTTATGGCACATAAGGTGAGACAGCTAATGATCTGGTCATGTTTGAGGCACACCTGCAGCACAGTTGGTAACAGGATTGGATAAGGAGGAATACATTAACTGTCAGTGTGATAGGGGTTGGTGCCAGTCATGACCGATCAAATCCTTTCTTCCAATTTAAATGCTTTGCGTCACGCTGCACTGGCAATTACGTGGTGGGGAGAACGTGTATACTAATTCTGCACAATATGGACAAAATTTCATACCTCGCTATTTATGCCAAATATCTTGATGGTGATACGATGTATGACATGACTCTAGGTTCACACTTTTAAGTTTTGCAACAGTGAAAATTCTTCAAAAACAGCATAATAATAACAAGTGGATGTAGGAAATGTAGTTACTTCACAAAATATTTTTTTGAACAGACCAATCACTGTCTAACACTACCCCTAACCCTAAATGTCATATCGTCCATATCATTGCCTTTTGAGATATTAATATCTCACATGGTCATGTCTAGATAACAATAACAATATATTGTTCAGCCCGAGATGTAAGGTAAGAAGCCAGCTGCAGATAATGCTTTATTGGATTTGTCAGTCTTAAAGGACATTTTAGATTGCAAGAAACCATTTTGCAAATTCTGCTGGAAGATTTTCCAATATATTATCAAAACCGACCAAATTTGAATTTTTGGTCGAAGCACCCAGCTTATAATGTTGTGCTTCTGTGGCTGACAAAGTTGTCAACATTTATAAACCACTGAACTGATAATTCTCTGTGTAAAGCAAACATTTCCCTGGGGACTATTTTCTTCCGCCCAATTTCAAGTCATCAAAACACAGCAGTGCTGCTGTTTTTACGACAATTAATGTGGACTACTTTATTACAGTGATGGCATATTGGTGTGAGGACACTTTGAAGTCGCTGAAAGTTCATTTTCATATTGCAGTGGAATGAATGAAATACAGTTGCTGGATAGGGATAGGAAAAGTGATATTGGAGTTGTAAAATACGACTCTTTAGAAGATTAGCAGAAACATGTACACTCCTAAGTACATACCTTCTGTAGATAGTATACTAAACACGCAAAATCACTGGTTTGGTCCTTTAACTTGATTAAGCTTGTTGAGATTCAGCTGTAGCAAGGTTAAACCAGACACTCTCTGTACTTCTGATATCTATCAGAAATAAACACAATACAGTGATGCGATGTTGGGGAGTGCTGAGAGGTGCCATCTGTGTGTTTCTTTTTGGTGCGTGAGTGTGTCTGTGAACAAATCCCTGTTGTGACTCATGTTGACACTCATCACAGCCTTCCCAAAAGAGTGAGTCATCGTCACGCCTGCTCGCGCTCGCCATCTCCATCTGTTCTGTCTGTTTGAGGGACTTTAAGGCAAAGAGCTAAGGCAGCAAGGTAGTCAGACACTGCCCTTTCATTGTGGGTGTTGGGGGGCAGAAGGAAGGGCAGTTTAAGTCAGATGTTGATATGTGAATGGGTCTTGCATTAAAGCGTATGGACACAGGTGCTTTTTCGACCATGTCTGCATGTGTAGCATGGCGGAGAAGTGTTATTTTCCCCCCGGTGTCCATGTGAGTGACATTAACACGGAAAGTTGTGCGCGACTGTAAATGCCACCGTTTATGATACCTGCCGAGTTTATCCGGCCGTGAAGCCTGTAATGAAAATAGCAGAAAAAACAGCAGATTATAATCAGAATGATTGTTTGTCATAGGAATGTGTTTTCATTTTCTGTGTTTTTTCATGCTTATTTGGAGCAGCAGCTGGTCTGGGTCAGGGTTTCCCTCCCTCTCTGGGCTGTTTTTATTGGCACACTGCAGCAGACCCTGGACCTCGGGCCACATCGTAGGCTCCCCCTTGTTTGGACTGGGTGGTGGTGTGAGCCATGATGGGGTTATAAGGCGGTGGGGGGTCGGTGGGGTCTCTGGTTTTGGCTTATGAAAGCTGCTCTGTTGAAGCTGAAGTGGGGGCCTCGCTGAGGGACCCTCAGTGTACAGCGAGGGGCGGACCCCCAGCCCAGCTGCCTCAGTGTGAGCTCACTGGTGTTTGCCAAACAGATAGTGTACTTACACTGGATAAATAAAGACGCTAAAAAGCTGCTTACAGGTGCTATAAGGCCTGCAGTGTGTCTGTCAGGTCCAATTACACTCATATTGATTGCGGCTATCATCCTGAGAGGGGCAGCATCAATAGACAACTGACAGAGAATACTATGAGGACGAGACACCAAAACCTCTCTCTCTTCTCACTTCCAGATCAAATGTGAAGTACGGCTTTGCCCAACGTGGAGGTGGAGGGAAGTACGAATGTGAGGACTGTGGATTCCACTGTAAGAATCCCAGTGCGACACAGAAACACACCCACCTGCACACAGAATCCACTCCTCCTGTCTGCAGACAATGCAACTTTGCTTCTAAAGCCAAAGGTAAGGATGGATACGGAAAATTGTGTTTGACATATTGAAACCACAGTATATTGCTTATGTCCAGTGTAACATGGATGAAATGATGTCTTGTTTTGTACCTATCAGATAACTTCAGTAAAAACAGGGGGTCAAAGGCACATAAGGCACATGGGGAGGAATCCTGTTATTCCCCAGATGACAGTGATGAAGGTATGGTTTTTCCAGTTTTGATTTCAATAAAATTGACCCAGTATGTTGACACTTATAATATTGGTCAAAGTTTATAGTGATGGTGCATGGTGGGGCAAAAGGGAAAGATGGAGTGAAAGTGGGGAAAAATGTTTAAAGTGATACTTCACCCATAATGCATTACATTTGTATCAAGTACCCACTGCATGCTGCCTTCAGTCCCTAATGTAAAAAATTTTGCTTGCAAGCCTTCGTGGTAAACTTATATCCCAAAAACGCCATCCATTTATGATCTAATGGGGAAAAAAACTGGGTCCGTAATTTTACAATTTCACAACAGAAAAACGTGTGTTTCACTGGACTAGCAGCTTGGATAGGTGCGCTTGTGCTTGTGCACTACCTGACTGAATATGAGAGGATTTTGCAGTTTCGCAGCAAGATTTGAGCAAAAAATATGTTTGGGAAGTACCTAGCACATGACTACATACAGGAGACTTGGATTATACCGCATGAGTGTGAGCTTTTTAAATGGCACGTTGGACAGCATTTTTCTGTGTGAGAGATGCGTTCGTTTTTGGAATATAAGTTTACCATGAAGGCTTCTTCTTCAGGGACTGAAGGCAGCACACAGTAAAAATTTGTGAGAGTATACATATAATCCATTATGGGTAAAGTAAGCCTTTAAGAAAGGATATTTTCCATTTCAAGGTGCCTGTGAGGACTCCTCCGCTCATCCAGATGAACAAAAAGCACGTAAATACTCAGATCTGGGGGGAAGCGGGCACGCTGATGACAGCAATGATAAGAACAAGAAACATGATGGAGGCCAAGAGTCCAAGTCCTCTCATAGCCCTGGCACTGCCTCCTCTCACCATGAGAAACCTGCTGATCCAGGAGGCCAGATCCGGGAGCCCGAGCCCAGCCAGTCCCTTACCCTGACTCCCAAGGATCCCACACAGAAGTGTGTGGCGGGCTCGGCCAGCGCAAGAAGAGCCCTCTTCGCCCGTCGGCACCTCCAGCCGTCAGGGTCGGCACCCTCGAGGGGCCCGTCATCTCCAAGCAGTCAGTCCCCGAGGAGAGAGTCGTCTCCACCTCGTAGCCCTTCGCCCAGGCCTCACCAGCCCCCTCCTTCCTCACTTTCCCCATCTGGGTGCCATGTCTCCTTGTCCCCATTGAGACCCATCTCCCCTGTACGAGGCCTTTCTCCTGTTACACTCCAGTCCCACGGCTCGGGGTCCTTGGGGCCCTCAAGCTCCTATACGGCCACCTCTGCTCAGAATCAAATCTGTCTTCTCCCAAGAGGCCGAGCAGCCACAGCGAGGCTGGTGAGTTACTTCTTTTTCTACAAAAACACAGCACACTGCCATCTGTTTATGGCATTCACCCATTGTTTGATTTGTTTTCTCCACCCAGATATTATCCTTTGCATGTATTTTGGTCTCAATCCATCACTGTTCTGTGTTTTTGTTGTGTGTATAATTAACGCTGGTCAAATTGTGGGTTTTGTTTAAACCACAGTGCTCACTCACCTGTGAGTTGATCCATCTTTGTTGGTTTAGTCGCGAGTTTTAAATAAGTTAGCGTTTTGCTCACAAAGCTAATCTTGTGTGGCGCAGTTAAATCCCAGTAAGTCAACATTTAGAACAAATATAGATAGGCTGGTACATAAGAGGTTATTTTAAAGTCACACCTTTATTGGAAAAGGAAGGAAAGGCAACTCTCTTGTTTTATATCGCTCAAACCAAGCATGCAGCTGTAAACCTTAAAATAATGCAGGAGAGATCCCAAATAGACACAGCATGTTTTCCCTGGGCAGCCAGTGATAAAATGAGGACCAGGCCGATCATTAAATACCAAAGATTGGAACCACATGTCGGTGACAAAAACAACGCTGGTTTATATCTCAGTTGACCTTAATAAAATAAAAAAGGTGTCTGCTCACAACTTGGTGGTTTTGTTCTGGTGTAACCCTTACCACTTCCTCCTCACATTAATACAGGACTGGGGAACAGCTTTTAATACATACTATATGCAGTTTGTATGTCCAGTAAAGAATAGCTCTTCAAATGTCTGCATTCCTGTTTTGTACATGTTACCTGCATCTGTAAACTGCAATATATATTTTTTAGTTAAATATAAGACTTTATGTATGCATGGCCTTGCTACAGTGCACATTTTACACATCAGATATATCACTTCTAAATTCACATTCGTTTTTAGCTGCAACCAGCAGCTCTATCGCTCGATCTGTCAGTCAGGCAGGTGGATGGTTGGTCCACAAAAAGTTCCCCACCCCTTAGCAGCCACAGGTTTTGCTCTCGGAGGCTGAAATTTGGCATTGAGGTCAAGTGTGTGCGTGTGTCAAAGTGTGTGTGTGTGTGTGTGTGTGCGTCAACTGGCTAAAAAGGAGTGTGGCAATGGGAGTTGCAAAAAGGTGTGTAACTTCCAAACAGATTCACAGACTTGAATAAGATTTAGTGGAAAGGTTGGTCATGAGCCAAACGACAGCTGATTAGCTGTTCATGCTAATTTGCAAAAAGGGGGTGTGGCAGTGGGAGTGGCTTATAAGAAAAAAATGCATAGCCTCCCAAATGGATTAATGTTATATGGCCAAACTTTGTAGAAAGACAAATACAGACACACACACAGATACAGACATACACATGCGCAAACAGACACTTTAATTGATGATGTTTTGCCCCGCGCCTACACTTTAGCCCCGCCCGCTTTATAACTGATGAACTGTTTCCCATAGACACTGGTGGGAGCCATCGCTGATCTTAGCATAGACTTCCTCTTTGATTGGTATGTTTTAGCCCCACCCCCTATACTTGAGCCACACCCCTTAAATGACTCATCCACTACTTGCTTTAGGCAAGTAGTGGAGTAAGCAGAGTTAGGCTTTCATTGGTCACAGTTTGCCCCGCCCCCTATTCATAACTTACAAACCATTTGTCATAGACTCTTGTAGGAGGCATTATTGGACTCAGCAGAGGTTTCAACCACAACTTTCTACCTATGAGCCCGAAATTTGCCATGGAGGTTAACTGTTTGTGTGTGTGTGTGTAAATGTATGCACGCAAGGATGCTTACGTGGTAACAACTGCTGCAAATTTGTGCCTGTTGATTTTAAAAACATTTCATTGTTTCTAATTTATATATTGCATTAATCCTGATATATGCACTTGTTCATGTTGTATATATTTTCACTCACTTTTGTTTATCTGTTCTTATTTTGCACACCCTGGTGATTTTTACATTTCTGTTCATTCATGACATGTTTCAAACGGTCAGTTGCATCACCTTTAAAAGGGCATTAAGTAAGCTATGATCTTTAGCGACCTCTATAGGTAAATATGAATTGTAAACTGCACATTTCATCCCCTTGAGTTAGAGTTACTTGTAATCGACACAAACTTAAAAGTTCTGTGCTGACAATTGTGAGGAGCAAGCTAGCTAATTAGAGCAGCAGATATCGAACCGAATGTCTAGTGAGGCAGCATATCACCATGTTAAATACTGGTATATTGGAGTTTTCGCTAAAATAGTGTTAGCAATAGCAAAGTTGATTACGTAGTTTTGGACATTTTGCCCCCCAAAAACTGTGACCTGTAGAATGTTCACAAGCAATGTGTCTGCGGGAGTATAGTTTTGAGCACAAACTGCTCTCTTTTCAGGCAATACTGTTGCATGGCAACAAAAATCAATAGGTATAGTGGCCTAACCACAATCCCATGTCTATAGCAAATATTGAAGGAATCAGTCAATAATTGTAGCCTCAGGAGCATTCATAAGAAAATCTGTGCAGATGTGAGCGATAATGCTTTACAATCTCAAACACATTGTATCTGTTGAACTCGGTCCAGGGGATACAATAACACTGCTTTGTCATTTGCTGTTTAGCTTGACAACGAGGCTGCTTAGCCTTCAGAACTGAAATGTTGTGGCACCATCCAGAGAGTTACATTTCTGAAAGCCAGAAATGTCAGTTTCTGGCACAGTAATTGTTGAGTCATTGGTATTGATCAGAAACTCTGTCAGTGCCCAGCAGGTATATTATGATCACTTTGTGTCATAGGACGGAAAAAAATCTTACTTATTGCCCCTTTAAATCCATCCCACATATTATATTCTTATTTTTTTCTTTTTGCTTGGGCAATAACCTAATTTCCCCTTTGGGAATAGTCACCTTTTTTTCTCACTGATTTAGTCATTCTTCATATCCGCTTATTCCGATTATTGGGTCATGAGGTGGGGGACTGGGGCCTTTCCCAGCATGCATCAGGTGGAAAGCAAGGAACCACATACAGGTCACCAGTCTATCGCATGGCTGTTCTTAAAGCTTTATTTTATCTTATTTATCTCAGTCTGTGGATGACGCCGGTCCGACCCACTTCACCCTTCATCCTGGTCAGCCTCGAGGGGCCCTCAAGGTCCTGAGCCACCTTCCTCTCCACTCCCAGCAGCCAACCAGGGCCCCGAGCCTCATGATTCCCATCGGAGGGATTCACATGATTCAGCCCAGGTCCACCCTTCCTCTGTACAGCCTGGTGAGCAGCCCCGCCCCAACCCAGGCCAACCCGTCCCCTGCTGGGACAGAGCAATCCCAGAGACCCACTGACATCCCAGCAGGTCGGCTTCTTCTGCTGCAGCGCCAAGATACTCTCAAAGAGACTGGACCGTGCAGCCAGGCCAGCCCGCCGGGCCACAAAGCACCAGGGGAAACATCTGGGAGTGGCCGGCTGACCGGTCTGACCGGTCTGCCCGGCAGGGACGGCTCACGTCGAGAATGCTTTGGCGCCCAAGAGCCACTGAGCCTCGGAAAAGAGACGAAACCGTTGCCTTCGGACGCCAAGGCGAGCACTTTGCACCAGGAGGCTGCAGATGCACATGCTACACAAAGATGTGTTTACCCCCAGACCGCCCAAGGCCAAAAGGCTCCTTCCTCCCAGACACAACTCTGATAGGAGGGAAATCCTTAAGGGACAGTGCAAAAGACTTCAATCTGGGAACTAGAGGTTGTAGATACAAAAAGTTATGAAAAAAATAAATAAAATAAAGTAAAATACTGAATCGCACTCTGGTTTCTAGACTGAGGACAAAAGGAAAGAGCACTTCAGCACCGCTTCTGAATGACGCTATTATGTAATTATATGAATAATATATAGACACTATGTTAGATATGCAGTATGTTTTGTAAATCTTTTTTTACCCTCTTGTTTGATGTCATTGGTGTTAACTTATTTATGTGCTATTATGCAATTCTGTACTATAAGCAAAAGCAGCTGGA
The DNA here is from genome assembly GCA_900302555.1 of Myripristis jacobus. NCBI lineage: Eukaryota > Metazoa > Chordata > Actinopteri > Holocentriformes > Holocentridae > Myripristis > Myripristis jacobus. The sequence continues at coordinate 7,648 of OMLB01027012.1, read as the reverse complement.
ATGAAAATAGACAAAGGTTTTATTCAGTTCACCTTTTCCCTATTAACCCCTTTAACAGCTATAATATACTATTGCTGTGTTAATGTACTGTATGACCAAAATTGATATAGAAAGGTACTACAAATATTTATTCACCCTGACCAGTATTTTGAAGTGCAATTTCTGTCAAGATTGTGGTTTGAAATATCATTCTTAAAGGCTGTGATTTATTTGATTTTTTATTTTTTTATTTCTTTTTTTTTTTTTGTCAACAATTTTTTTTGTTGTTGTGTTGTTGTCCTCTTTTTGTGTTTGAGGAAGCAGGATTTGGGATCATCTGCTTTTCTAATATCTTGATAAAGTGAAGTTTCTGTTCAAGACATTCAGAGTGCACTGACAAATGATTTCATATCAAGGGGGAAACCTGTTTCACATACATGGTAGCTACGGTACAATTTTTTTCAGAAACAGATACATGTATTTTTGTGTTGTTGCTTTTATAAATGATACAATCACTGTCATTTTCATGTTTGCCATTCAACTTCTCATTTTTACAGATTTATAATAAAAAAAACTGTTACCGTGCAAGTGTGTGCATTTGTTTCTCTATATTGAGATTTTTTTTCTTCAACACATTCCGTAGGCAGCCTTTGCTTGCTCTGTCTTAATCCCAGTGAGTTTGAAAAGGTCTTGACATAAATTTGATGAATAATTATGGCCTTAAAAGTATTTACATTTCATATTCACATTAGTACAGTTATTAGGTATTATTTAATTACAAGATAGTAGCATAAAGATAGCACACAGTCATCCTAAAAACTGCAGAAAAAAGGGCAATTCCCCCCAAGACAGAGGAATAAAGAAAGTGTTTTTGTTTCAAGAGTGAAATAAAACCTCTCAAAATATAAGCTTGCAATGAACTGCTGGGTTTCAAAAGGTTAAAAAGACAGGAGGCTCAGCTTTGGCTTTGTGCGGCCTGCAGATGATGTGCATGAACATGGCACCACCCTGTGGCTGGAACTGAGTGAACTGGCCTGCTGGGTGAGTTCAGCTGACAACATTCACCTTTTAAAACCCATTTCATCATCTTCTGTAATTTTGGTAGCTCCCATGTTGTATTATTAATCAGTTATACTCTTGTTCTCTCTGATTTGAGCACCAGAGGCTGCCTCTCTTTGTCTCCTCACACTGAAGATGCCACGTGTGTCCACTGGGTGGCAGGAGAACGCAGGTAAAGTCACTCAGCCTGATACTGCAGATTCACCCAAAGGCATGACGTCACCTGCTGAAGGTACCCGTCCATTTCCAGACATCCACAGAGAGAAACCCTCTCCTTTAATATTCCCCTGATACTTGAGATTATATTGCACATGTAAATACAAAGATAGTTACCGCTGGTTAAGCTCAAGACTAAAAATATGGGAGGACTAAGAGGGGGAACAGAATTTTGATCATTTCTCTGAAACTGGGTGGTGAGATCTCTTTGTAAAGAGGAACCTGACAATTAATAATATCTATCAAAAGCATCCAAGATGATAAAGAAAGTATAATTCAGACAACCGGCACAGGATTAAATAAAAAGCAACTGCAATCAGAGAAAAACAAAATGTGAAGCCTCAGTTGTCTGGCGCAGAATACCAAGAACAAGAGTCCTAGAGGCCTGGTGAAGTAAAGGACAGAACTCTCCACATCCTGGTGAGGGATCTCTTTGTCCAGTATGATTGCATCTCTCCGTTTTTCAGCAATCGAAAGAAAAGCTCCCTTTTAGGACCTGAGGGAGGCGATGAAAGTAATTAAACACACAGGATCCCAGGAGTGTTATTTTTTATGCACCCACAGTACCAGAAATAACAAGGTCCTCTCAAACAAATGGATCCCAGACATGAAACTCCTCTGAGACGCAGGTGTACAAGGGTAATAGGGATATCATAAAACATCAACCTCTCTGTTTTCTGGTTGATAAGGTGACAACAATAAGGCTATCTGCTTTGAATTGAATTATATACTTCCGGGTTTAAAAATACCTTTTTTACCATGTGGCGACAAGTTTACTTTTTTTTTTTTATCATGCTTTGTTTGGTTGTAAACATGAAATTAGATAAAGGTACTGACATTTGACAATATCAAGTGGACAAGTAAGGCAAAAGAAAAAGAACAAAAAAAAAAAGACAAATATCCCTGTGTCGAGTATTTTCACCAAAAGATGTGAATGGAACCAGCAGCTGTGTTTGTTTTTAACTGCATTATTACACCTGCTGTTGGTCATATTAAGTTTAGATTCATGAAATAAACTTTGGATCCCAGTTTTAGTTTTCTTTTTAAGGACACAATATATAAAACTTCATGCTTTACCTTGACAGTTTTGGCATGAAGCGTCACCAGTATGCCAGGTGGTGACGTGCCTTATCAGCTGGTGTCACCACCCGGCGTAATGGTGACGCTTCTGATGAAGGCGGAAGAATCACGCCGAAACTGTCAAGGTAAAGCATGCCGTTTTGTATATTGTGTCCTTAAAAAGAAAATTAAAACTGGAATCTATTCAGGACGTAATGAACTTTCACCAACTATAAACTTTGGATCCATATTGCATGGTTTTCCTGGCACTGAGGCAGAGATGCTGCTATCACAGGTTTCAGTCGCCTCAGTGTTTCTCACAGAGGTCTTTGGCCCATATTATTGTAATGGCTCAGTGCTTTAAGCTATGTCATTCCTGCGCCCCCATACCTGGATGTTAGCTGGTGTATCACATTCTTCTCTCTGACTCAAAGCTCATCATAGAAACTTATGTCATGTTTGCTTCCTGTTTTCTAGCCGCCTTTTCATAGACAGATGACATAAAGGCCTTCATTCATTACCCCCCACCACCACCACACACACACACACACACACACAACACACCTTCCCTGCTCTCACTTGACATTTTTCTCCAGTGTGGTGTCACATTCCTGATAGCACGACTGATGTCATTAAAGTAAGAGCCGCTGTTTCTCGAGGATTAACCTTTAAGCCCACACAACAAAGCCTTGCCGATCTGCAAGGAAGTGTCCTGAGTTCAACGCGCTGCTGCCAAATGACGTAGTTTTTATTGCTGTAGTTTAAAGGAAATGTTCACCCATTTTGAAAAATGTGATGTTACTTTACTTTGCCCCCCAGCTGTTCTGTAGGACAGTAGTGGTGCTATCTTCCTCTCATTGTTACTGAGTGCTGGATACTGGCTGGATGCTCGAAATGCTAACTGTTAGCCTCCTGTCACTGAAGTGGACTTCCCCCCAGCTAACATTCTTAAAAATGACTGATTTAAACCTTAATTGTTCATTTTTTTAAAAAATAAAAGTTTGCATTTGATGATGTGTAGCAGAATTTTTACAGCCTCAAATGTGGACTGTTTTACAAAAGCAATGGTAGAACAATTTGTTTGTTCTTTGCTAAGTGGCTGGCAGGTTCACGTCGTAATGCATTTTAGTTTCAGAAACTGACACTTGTAAAGTGATGTTAAACCTCATTTGAGTTAATTAAGGTTTTTATTTTTCAGAGTGTTAGCTGGGGGGAAGTCCACCTCAATGGCAGGAGGCTAACAGTTAGCATTTGGAGCATCCAGCCAGTATCCAGCACTCAGTAACAATGAGAGGAAGATAGAGCCTCTACTGTCCTACAGAACAACTAGGAGGGTTGAAATAATATCAATTTATTCAAAACGGCGGAACTATACCTTTAATAGAGTAAGGCCCAACTGATACAGCTTCAGCCAATACTGTTACCAAACTTTAAAAACTGAAGCTGACAATACCTGATACATGACTTACCTGACTTGCAAAAAAAATTCTAAAATTCAACATTTCCCAAAGAATTGTGGCAGGATGGAAAAGCTTCTGAAACACCAGAAGAAGAAGAAAAAGAAGAAGAAGAAGAAGAAGAAGAAGAAGAAAAAGAAGAAGATTCATTCATGTATGCAATCTGAACAAAATGTCTCATAGGGTCTTTCAGTTCTTGCCATAGAGAACCATTGTAGTGCTCATTACTTATATAGTAAATATGTAACCAGACAAACTGCATCATATCAGAGGAGGATGGCTCCTTCTGGACCAGATGATGATTTTTTTTAATAGAAGCCCAGTATATATCAGTCTGACCCTGTGACAAAACATTGAAAGTCTTAAGTCTCGAATGTGTCTGTGCAAATGTGGCCTTAGAGCCACTCCGTCTAAGAATTCCCTGGCATATCCCACATCATGTTTATCCTTCACCTCTTAATGTCTTGCCTCTGAGCAGTGTGTGTGTGTGTGTGTATGTGTGCCATCGTTTCAAAGGTCAGCACATGCGTTTGCCCTCTGCTTGAAAGAATTTCAAGGCATCCCGCACTCACGGCTCCGCTGTTTTTGTTTGTCATCACACCGTCCCACATTCCTCTGTCGCCCTCAGCGCCAGCCGGACGTGGAAATGGATAAGGGCACATTTTTACACTGTGAGTGCAGAGTCACCATGTTCCTGTATTGCCTTGTCTAGAGAAAGCAGGAGGGGAAAAGAGGAGAGGGGGGCTTTAGGGTGAACCCATTCCTCCAGTCTGTACTGCTGAACAAATATTTGCTCTAGATGAGTTTTTTTTCCTCTATTGGAACAAATACTTGGTGAAATGCCATTTTTTCATGCACTGTGACATCCCTGTGGAATTTCCTCGACCCATTATCCGCTTACAAACTAACCCCCCAATCCCCCACCCGACCACAACACTGTTTTTTCCTTCTGTTGTTGAAAAGTACTGCGTTTCCTTCATAGGTGTCCCCGGAGTCATTTTATGGAATACATCATCAACACTTCTCTAGCTGTGGCTCTGCTGAAAAATTCCTCGACTTTTCCATGACTTTGAACTTGAGGAACTTGCCTGGCCTCGACACTTTCCATCCCATGCTGGTTTGTTAATGTTAATAAAGCATCTCGTGCAATAAATATGACACCAGTTGTCAAATACATTCTGCAGTATTCATGTGAGGTGACCCATTTCGTCGAATTCCCTGATATTCCCTGACAGAGAGCTCAGTGCACTGACTCTCCCTGCCTGCGCGGGACACCATGATAAATTCCATGACATGCCAGGAATTCCATGACCAATTGAAATCCGGTCCCGCTATGCAAAGATAATGGTTCTGAAAAGGTTCCTCAAAGGATTGTGTGGTTCCATGAAGAACCATTAATTAAGAACCACTTTATTGAGTGGATGGATTGAGTGGAGCATTTAAAAAAAAGAAGACAAAGAACTGGGAAAAAAAACAACATTTGAAAAGACCCAGTAGGCTCCATTAGGAACTATTCTGAAAAACATTATTCAGAGCTTTTGTTTTGTTTTTGGCTAAATCTCTTTGAAGATCCATTTCACCTCCACCTTAACAAACCTTTTTTGATTGGTCTTTGAAGCACTGTTCTTTGAATAATGAATGGCTTTCCGAAAGGTTCTTTGTGGAACCTGGCCTTCATAAAGCCCCATTTTGAAAAACTACATTTGGATCCAGTTGCCACCTTGTTTTTCCTTTAAGAAAGAATAATATATAGAAAAATGGTTCTGTACAGTACCGTTGTCTGACAGATTCTTTGTGGAACCCAAAAAGGTTCACCGATGGCATCATTGTGAACAATCATTTCTGCTTCCAGCTGGCACTTTTATTTTTCTACATGTAAGAAAAGCAGAACAGATCAGTCTCTCTTGATGAATCCCATGGTGTTTTAGCAGCTTGGCTGATGAAGAAACACATCGCTTCAGGATGATTCCTGATCATTCCTGAACTTTTGATGTATAGCAGACCATGAAGCTTTATGTTATTTCTATGAGAAATATAAAATCAAAATTCTAAAAGAAGCATGTAAAAAACTGAAGGTAGATGTTTAGGGAACACTCTTTATAGGGTATAAAAAGAAGAAAAATTGTAAAACAAATATAAATAAATAAATTCAGGAAATAGAACTAAATTGTATTTAAAAAGCAGTATGTTGTTATGAGTAATATAATAAAAAAACAAAAATAAATATTAATTAGTTATGAACCCATGGAAGTCAGTAACTGAAGACAGTAACATTCCATTTGTAACTATCTGTTTTTTCTAATTCTTGTTTGTTCTCAGCATCGGCTATGTTGTGTCTGAGTTTTGAACTTTTCGAGGATCATCCTCACACTAATCCATCAAAGTATTTTACATATTCTGTCCTTTAGTATCCCGTTATCAGATGCACGTACTGCAGTGGTTTCGGCGACTGTGTACACGGATTTGGCTACTGAATCACATAAATCCATCCCACAGCTGATAAGAGGAAGGAATACTGTACCTCAGGGCATTTGCATGACATAACTGGCTGTATTTGTCTAATGTGGTTGAATGCGTGGGGGCGGTCAGGTCCAACCCTCCGGCTGGTCAACATTTCCAGTTGGAAAGAAACGTCTGTTTGACCTGCTGGCAGGAGATATGCCATGGAAACGGGCAGTGGGGTCATGCCAGATGATCATACCCTGGTTCCTGTATGAGGATGTGTGTGTGTGTGTCTGTGGGGTCTTGGCAGCTTGCCCTGGCTTCATCATCCCCATGTCAGCCCTGCTGCACATGCAACACCTCTATCTCTGCTGGCTTTCCTGATGACGCTACTGATCTCTTCCTCCTACTGCCTCCAGGTTCATCCAAATGCCTCTGGAAACAGACAGAAAGAGCATTCCATGGCCTCACATGGTTTCCTGCCTCTTTGTGACCGTGACTTGCTGCCATACATGGACTGTCACAGTTAGTTCAATCAGATATCAGTCAGTCAGTGTCATCCACCTCTGATGTGATGGAGGTTCCTCCCTAGCCTTTTCTATTCAAATGAATTGTCTACACGTTTTGTCTGCAAGACAGTGGTGGAAAAAAATCCTCACATCCTTTACATAAAAAAGCAGTGGCATAATAAAAAAAATGCTCCATTGAAAAGCCCTGCTTTCCAAATCTTATGTAAGTGAAAGTATAGAAGCATTAGCAGTAAAATGTACCTAAGGATAAAAAATAAAGCTACTTACTGTGAAGAGTGTTAAATTACTGATACATTAACCTGTAAGAGGTATTTTAATGTTGGAGGTCTTACTATGTTTTGCATGTAAAACCTTATTCTGCAAATGCCTGGTAGCTAAATGTGGTGTCAGTTAAAAAAAAAAAAAAAAAAAAAAAAGTACAAAGTACTCTGAAATGTAGTGAGTGTTCATTGTTGGAAAAAAGCACCTTCAGGCTGAATCAAGACCCCTCTGTGACCCCTCTGTTAGGACTTATTCTGCAAAAAGGAACAAGAGCTGACTCACTGCACATATCACCATTACTTATATATCAGATGTCGTACCAGAGACATGATCCATCCCAGTGTTGTAAGGGATAGATATTCCTCATCAGTCTGTAAAACCTGCAGTGAAAACTGCCTCACTCCACTAACCCACTTAAGAGAATTTCATTTGTCTAGCTTTGATGTGAGATTTTCATGTTTGTTATTCCCATGATGCTCAAGATGCTATTTCAGAGGCTTTTTCAACTGTGCCTCTGTATTTTCCCTTCTCCCGGTAGGCAAAAACAGGGTGATTTGTCACCTAAATCCCAGCATCAGAGGAGGGGAAATACGCCTGGTGGAAATGTGCTCTCTACAGAGTGCACTCCTCTAGTTTTTGGTATAA
>OMLB01027011.1:13363-29511 GCA_900302555.1 Myripristis jacobus | reverse complement strand
AAATTTTTTTTTTTTTTACCCGATTTTTTCCCCGCCACAAATTTAAAAGTCTTTAAATACACATTAACATGAATCCAACATATTATAGCGAATGGATAAATGGAGACAAAATATGTTATCTCTCAGTTAGCAATGCACATGGACGTGGCACTTTTTTTGTTTCCACTTTATCTTTTGCTGTCACTTTACCTTGAGCGTTTAAAATAAAAACTTGAATAAATAAACCTGTGTATTATTTGAATAGCTTAGTATTAAATGCACAATAACAAGGTACATTCATGCATGTCACTAGGCCCAGTTTAATATAAAACACAATTTTAAACAATATAAATTGAAGGGGGTCCCTGCTCCACCACTCGATCAGTCTGGGGGTCCTTGGCTTGAAAAACGTTGAAGACCCCTGATATGAAATTTTGTTAATTCATGAAAAAAAGAGTGTAATGAGCATGTCATCAAAATTATTACATCAAAATAGTTTGCTGCTTTATTGCTAGTTTTTTCTTTGCAATAACATATGTTGAATTATATTGAAAAATAATCGTAATGGCTTCCTGTATATGAAAATTAACTTTTTTACATATTTTACACCAACATATTACCGTTTATTTTTACTGCGCGTCTGACAGGGTTAGTTAAATGTTTCCGAGTCGGTTAATGAAGAAACCCCAGGTCGACCAGCGCCGGGATGAAATTAGCGAGCAGAGGCTTCGCACGGCTCCTGCTTTCACACCGGGGGTTCGGAGAAAGTCCTTGAGGAAGCATATGGGAGGAAATATATACGCTTATCACTGCAGACTGTTAATCAAAACACATTCTAGATACAAGATGGAGGGAGCTCATATCAGCACAGATCAAGGTCATTGTTAGCTCTCTTCTCTCTTCTTTCTTTCTTTCTCTCCCTCCCTCCCCCTTTCCTCTCTCGCCCCCCTTTTTCCCAGCTGCATACAGCTTGATATGAATATCCGTGCCCTTGAGAAGGGTATCCCTGGTGTGTAAAGGCCCATAAAACAAATGTGATTGTATTCAAAGAACAGATCTGGATCATGCTTTGAAGACTGGCTGGAGTTTAAGGGTGGTGTTTATTCATTTATTTATTTATTTATTTTTTGCACAAGGGACTTATTAAAAATCTCACCATAACAAAACAAAAAAGAAACAAACACACTCACACATACACAGTAAAAAAAAAAAAAAAATCAACCTGGCAAACACACACAAAAGTGACATTGGATAAGCGAAACAAACGTCGACCAGAATAGAAAAACAAACTCGCATAAATGACAGGATGAGAGAGGCAGCGATAGAGACGCCGAGCCGGAGTAAGAGCCAGCTTTTATTCGGCAAAGCATGTAGCGTGAAAGAGGAATTTGTTAGGGAATTTATACAATATTTATGTCCAGGGAACCTCTTCAGAGCAAGACACACACACATAGCCGAAAGTCTACCGTCTGAAACCCTTTTGGTATAATACATCTGTCAACATTTTTTCTTTTTTTCTTCACAGGGCACAGTTTATTGGAGATGTACAATTACGAGGGAAACTGAAACATCCCTGCTGAGGTGCAGTCACAGTTATTATGCTTTTCAGTGCAAGCAGCAGTGTGTGTGTGTGTGTGTGTGTGTTGGGAGAGGTGTTACTCTCTGCTGTTAAAGGGGAGGACGACATGGCCGGCAGGTTGAAGCTTTTGATGACAGCTTATCGGAGTGATGAGCTGGGGAAAATAACAGTTGATGGATGGAGGAGAGAATAAAGCGATCCTTTAGGCTTGACTGGATATATTGCTAATTACCACCAATATCTGCCAATGGCCCATTCAGCGTTCGTCACAGGTTCAGGGTGTTACTTAACCTTGCTAAGCCTAAGTAGAATGAGAGTGAAAATGATAATTGAGTGGTCATTACAGATGAGGATCCTGTGTTAATCGGTGCTAAATGATCATCTAGGAGGGAATAAATGAGCCTGAATGGCTGAGTGGGAGATGGCGGTTGGAGGATATTAGTATCATTATTATTGGATAGTATGGTTGCTATTGGCATCCTCTCCAGAAACAAAGCAATAGGGAGCTGTGAAGAGGAAATCCTCCATGCTGGCAAAGCTATAAAGAGGCTAGTTCTAATTAGGAAGTGGAATTAAAATGCTCAACCAATGGATGGTTTTGTTTTTAATAAACCGCAGAGAGGCGGAGGGAAAGTCACCCCGCCTGTCCTCCAGAACAATTTTTATGCCACTTATAAACTCATGAAGTTTATTTTTCAACTTTATACCCGTTAAACTTCCCGTCTGTCCTTCCTTTCACTGCTCACCTTGTCCTACTTTGTCATTTCTTGCCTCTCAGTGAACATTTCTCTCGCTTATTTTTCACCCATGGGCTTCCATTATGAAACACTTGAATGAAACATGATGAACAAATCAACGGCACCCAATTATAAAGAAAGGCAGGCGGATCTGTTGAATGGCATGTAGACATATCTACCTATTATCCGACACACATATACACATGCATGTGTATGCGCACACACTCATACACATAGCATTTCACTTAGTAGGTGTGCATAAAAGGCTTAAATTAGGTGGGCGGCTGCTGTGATATTATGCACTGGTTAAGGCTGTAAAATCACCGGAACTAGTCATTTGATTGGGAAAATCAGAGTTACATTAGCAGTAAATGTCTATACTAAGCTGGGAATCTTGGAAATCTTTTCACTGCAGACACTAACATGGTGTATTCAGGAAGTGAAAATTGATACTTTCTAATAAGCCCTCCACAATTTCAGCGTGCCAGTCTAGCTTTGTGTGGACTGGGACGATTGACAATTTCAAAAACGCTCTTGTATGACGGTCATGTGATCGCATTCACATGGTAGCCAACATTCAAAATGACTTGCACTCTTTAATAACCTTTAAAAGCAGTTCAGCCTCTTTGTCTGTCCAGATAAAATTAGTCTGGCCGTTTTTGTCCATTTTGAAGAAAACAGAAATATACATTTTTCGGACTCGGCCGTCCCCCGCTGTGACTAGACAGCAGAGAGTCAGAAGCCGAGTAATCTCTCAGCTTAATTATGCCTTATTGATTTGCATTATCATATGCAATACCAACAAAATTAATCATGCAAACTACTGCATGTTGATTTTGAACATATGTCTGTGATTCCATACACGAGTAAATATTTTTGCGGTTGATTTCCAAGATGTACCAACAAGAGTCTGAAAATGGGCACAAAATATTTTCTTGGGTGCAGAGGTGAAGTGAGATGCACCAATTAAATGTCATACATTTTGAACATATATAACTTATAATCTTTGTAGTCTTATCATGTATTTGAGATGAGAGACTAAGAATGAGGTATTTGAAGTATGATCAAATTCATTGTGAAGAGCAGGAAATAGCCTTTGGTGCTGAAACAACAGCTGTGCAACAAGAGAGAGAGAAAACACTTTTAAAGTTTGACAGCTCACATGTGATTGGCTAAAGGTGAGCGTGTCAGGTCGTGATTGGCTGAAGACAGACGTGAGCAGGTGGAGCTTAGAGGCGGTGCAGGAAACTGCTTGGGACTCAGAGGGCATGTGCACGGAGACGGTCTTCCTGCCTGAACTTTCACTACAAGCTTCATTTGGCAACTTTGTTACCATTAAATTATATGATTATATGATTAAATGGTGAACTCCTGGCCCTCCAATTGCATTTCTGTACATGTATCACTCTACCTGGGTTACCTTTGACACCTGTAACAATAAGCTGACGTACCAGCTGATCTTTTGAACCATATCAACTTATAACTAACAGCAGCAGCAATGAGTTACAATGGTTATGCTACAAGAATAAGCTTTAAAAACAAAACAAAACAAAAAAAACTTTTGATTTAGCATTAAAAAACCAACTTGAAACTGATGGCCAGCCTCCTCTTTAAACCTGGGGGCCATAACTAAAAACTTCATCAAGCTCAAACTAACAACTTAAGTTGAATATAATTATGTGTGATAGTCATGTTCAATTAAGTGTATATCCATGCTATGTGGTGTAAAAGACCAGGGCTGAATTGAAATTGGTGGCCAGGCTGTGCTTAAGAGTAACCCAACACTACATGGCTGGTCAGACATGAGTATCTGCAGATACACTGTGGATGGATTTCTTTGCAGAATCAATTTCTGATCATAAAAAATAATGAATTAATAATGAAGCTGTGGTATAACTGCAATAACACACTTTAGAGTGTGATGTTGGCATGCTGCGGTTGTTGCATGGCACTCCTTTTCGTGTATCACTGCAAAATACAGCATATATCCCCTTGTTGTCTGGTAGTTTTAATTATTGCTAATTAATTAAACCTAATAGGATTATCAAATCATTTGTGGCGAAAATGTCAAAAAAAGTCATCCATGGCTGATGCAATTTTTTTTTTCATTTATATTATTGCTTTTTTTTTATAGCAAGGAGAGCAGGAAATGCATATATTGTTTTTTTCATATTGAACGGATTGCTGTCATCTCTGCACAATCATGGCTGAAGAGACACTTGAGCACTTGAGACAGGCCTGAGGATGCCTTCAGTTCACAAGAGCTTTCACAATCCATGTGGCTGCGACATGCTTTCAGCAACACTCGTGAAAGCAAAGATGCTCCTCTAGAGGTACTTCAAGACATGACACCTTTCGGGAAACCCACCACTGAGAATCAATAGTTGAAAATTGTCTTTTTTTTTTTTTCTCTTCACTGCACTGTCTCGTTGTTTCCTGCCTGTATTGTGAGTAGAACACCTGACATGCCGCCTGAAGCCGAATGATGGCTTGAAGAGTGACAAGTGCGACGCAACTGCACGCCTACCCAAACCCAATATGGTGTGGCGTACAGTGGATGATGACTTGGTTTGTTTTGGCGCATTGATCCACTGAGGCACTGAGACTATGAGCTGTTCACACCAAGCATTTCAGTCCCACAGATCCAAACTTCGGGGTAATAACATTATCCAAAGAAACATCAAAATCAAAAGTGACACTAAAACAGAACACGCTGCTGTTAGACTGACAGCTCACAGCAGTAGTTTTCAACAAAACCTGGCTGTGATCATTAAAGTTGACAGTTGCCTGTGTACGCAGTTTATTTTGATCATTAAAATGAAATCCATCCTAAGAGCAGACTTCACTTACTGTACCCCTCAGTTTTCACATTTTTGATGTTATTAAAAAACAAAGGGAAAAAAGATGCTCCTGTAAAATAATGGCTTTTGAGACACACAGACTTGGAATTACTGTATTCAGCTGAACTTGGTTTTATTGTAGAACTCTATGAATCAGGAAATATACCAATTATATTTACTGTACTAACTCCATAGTATAGTAACAGACTCAAGTCAGTGTCTATTAAGTTCCCATTCCAATTTTTTTCATAGTTGCACACAAAAATACATGAATACACAGATATGAAAACACACTCAGATATATAGTCTTCTAACTCTTCTGCTCTGTTATTTGCTCCCAATAGCCAGACATGGGCAGAGGGTTTGGCAGAGGATCCATTGTCCTGACAGATGTGGACTCTCTCTCTGTCTGTCATACACCGACTGTTTCATTCATTCACTCTCTTATCCATTCACTCTCTTCTCCTCTCCCATGAACAAATGAGAGGGTTTGAGGGGTTGAAGAGTTATTGGACTCGGTTGTATCATTTGGTGAGCCACACTCAACCACAGCCAAACTGTCGACAAAATGAACAGAATCAAAGGAGAAACCTACAATTTCATCCCGCCGGCTCCCAAAAGCCTTTATTACTGTAGTGGGGATGCAACAGGCAGAAGCTCGCTCGAGTCGCTGTTCCTTTGAGAGATTCAACAAGGAGACAGATACAGTGTCATGAACAAGTGTGTGTTGTGGCCTGCGTGTGACAGATAGTGAAATACAGTGAGAGTGTTGCTTTACAGTTGGAGAGCAGGCAGATCTCTGAGGCGAGGCTCTGTGGGACTTCTGCTGCCTCTAAAACTGCATTTTTCAAGGGAAGGAAAATCTGTCTTTTCGATTTTATCCTGTTTGGCAACCATGTGACATTTTCATGGCCACCTCAACAGGGGGAAGAAAGTTCATCCTAGTAGGAGTAGGAGTAATTACTCCAGTATGAGTCACAAAATCCTAAAACTCTATTCCTCTCAAAAGACGTGAAACAATTGTGAGTGGGGTGCAGGTGTTTTTTTTTTTTTTTTTATAATAATTCAAATGGCAATTTCTTGACACTAGCGGGTTTGGAGGTGTACTCAGCTTATAATAGCTCCTGTGCTGTCCTCCTCCATGTTGTCAGAAAGAGTCAAATTGGTTTTGTAACAGCCTTTTATGTCATGGTGAAGTCATTAGTAATTGCATTGCAGTGCAACTGACCTGGGCTGTGTCGTTGGATGTAATGAGCCATGATTGAAAATAGATGTTGAATGGGTTTAGTGGTGTGCATGCCTAATAAGCATTTGAACACAGTACTGAGGTGGGAGTATTCAAGGAAGTGAGCCTGTAATTTAGAGTTGTGCACTGAAAGTCAGTTTGGCTTTTAAGTGTTTCACAGTGAAACGCTGATGTGGAAACAGGCAAGTTAATTTTCCCTTACCTCAACTGTAAGAAACCATAGTTTGAAATGCAATAGCAATGTAAAGTGTAGTTTTACCAAATCATACTCAGTGTACTCTGATTATGTAAAACTGAGGTAGTCTTTCATTGTTGTTTAGACCACTTATTATTGATAGTGTTATTCTGTTTTATTATTTGAGAGGATTCCTCCATGGGCAGTACAGGGTGGTACAGTTTGTTTTTATGACCTTTTGTTCCCCTCGTCTCCTTTTCTCCCCGTGACCGACTGTCAGTCTGTGCTCAGCGACCACACAGTGACACTCAATGAATGAGATTCGTACAGAATATTAATAACTTTGCAAAGTCAATGCACTGTTGCAGCTCTTTGGTGGCCACATTACAACAATTTTGCACTTAAAATGCAAAGAAACGAACAAATATACAAACAAAAATATATGCAACTATTTTAAAAGCACAGTACTTATGACATTGCGCAATGCATGCCATATCATTTGCCTCATTTCGACCCATTCCCTCTCTGCCACAACCTCATTTATCATCCTCATAATTTAATGCATCTACATTTATATAACTAGTGGGGTCCCACAGGGCTATATTCTAGGCCCCTATCCATTCTCCCTATGCTCCTCGTCAACCAGTTTATCTATAAAGATATTTCACTTTTCCATTGGTTTGCAGACAACACCTCACAGCCTGTCTATGTGTCTCTTGTGTATTAAGAGCTGGATGTTCAAAAACGTCATGAAATTGTTGTTGACCGGGTAATTTACCTTCTAATGTGAAACCTGTCGCTACAAACCTTGTTCTTAAATTCAAATATAGTTTTTGACAAACATTGACCGATCATGTTTATTGCCTCTGAGAATTATTTTTAAAAATTAACTCTGCTATCCTCAAATTGGAGAAGGTCACCCATGCATTTATTTCCTCTGCAGCACCCTGTACTCCTGTCTCACTCCAAAGTTCTTCTCATGCCGACAGCTTGTCCAGAAAGCATCCAAAAGGTCTTTCTGGTGCCAAACATAGAGATCATATCATCCCACTTAGATTTAGAATCAATTTTTAGAGGGTTTTTAGTGATTAGCGCTATAGAAGGGCATAGTTTAGCCCTTAGCTACATGAGTGACCTTTTAAATCTCTATGAGCCAGACTGCACCCTGAGGTGCTCAGGCAGAGCCCTGCTGTCTGCTCACCAGTGAACACTGAAGACATAAGGAGGCTGAGTGTTCTCCATTATAGATCATATACTGTGCAATAACCGGCTTCTCTCTCTTAATACCAGTTTTCATAAATTGCTTTCTGCAATAACTCTTTGATCTTCTAAGGAACAATCCATTTAATTTTCATATACTCTTTATTGCTGGTTCACATAACACATTAGGTATTCAGTGTATTTCCTATTCATGAGGCTTTTTCATTTGCTGTTCCTAACACTTTGTTTATTGAAGGGTCTTTCTTGGGAACAATCCTTTGGTGCAACAAAGTGTTGTGCTTTATTATTCTAATAGTAATAACAGAAGTTTGTGCTGTTGTGCCACCTACCAAAGCTCAAACTTCATCAAGAGAATCCCAGGAAAACAAAATGACAGTGATGGCCATATAGTCTGACTGACAAGCGATCTCTGAGAGATGCTGCACAAAAACCTATTAGCAGATATCAGCATGTCAGCAGAATACAAAAAAACTAATTTCTGTAATTCTTTGTTCCTATTTATTATTGACTATTCTTTATGTGATCTGGTTTTACATGTATTGTTGTTGTTTTTTTATCTTCTGGAAGGCATTTAAAAACAGTTTTTGAAATGTTATCTTCTCCTCAGCGTTACCTTCACTCTGGGCTGCTCTCATCCTCCCTCTCAGCCTACAGGTGGATTTTGGTGTGGCGTGTTCATAGGTCGACTTCGTGATTTGAAGGCCCTGGGCAGACGCAGCCATGGGCCCTCCAGAATCCCAAAACCTTACACTTTTCTATCTGATCTTTAGACATTACCTTCAAGTTGAGAATGAGTTCAGCAGAGCTTGTTGAACTTCTGTCAATGCTGCAAGCATACATTTGCCATGGTTAATTCTTTGATAAAGTTGTCGATAAAGCTTTTATTTTCCTCTGTCTCTTTGGTTTGCCTTGCATAATTTTGCTTCATTTTGTTTGATGTTTCCTGCAAGCTACTGATTCAGTGGCAAGGGAAATGAGTTTAAAATCAAGCTTAATTGTCCGCTGTTATGATATTATTCATCAGGCACTTTCCACTGCAGATTGACTAGGCAACAAGAGAGTGGCCATGACTCAAGATTGGAAGCATTTTCAGCTTTCACCTACCTTTTCCTGATAGAAAAGACAGGGTCAGCAAAACCCAACACACAGACCTTCACTGGTCGGTTCAAGCAGCAGTTCAAGTTGATCAATTTCTAAAATGATTACTGTTCATGAGGGGCTCAACACACTCACCTTGCTCATTAAAACCTCTTTCTTGAAAATTGTTGGAACAAATGAAACTGCACTGAAGACAAGTTTTTTTTTTAAGAGAACAGAGATTGTAAGGTGATAATTCTTGTTCTTACCCACATCAACGTGTTTGCTGCTCCAGCTTTGACCCATTAAAGGCTCATTTATACTCCCTTGAAACACCTGTTTGAAACGTAAGCTTCTCCACCCACATGCTTTCATGCGTCCTTTATGTTGGCATGGATGTTAAGCACCAAATCCACTAGGGGGCAGCTCAGAGTCAAAAGTTTCTAAAAACGAAAAGCATTGCAACGGTGGAGCAGGTCATGATAATGGACCTGCTACAAAGAGGCAGAAGTGGAGGCGGCGTTACATGGCAAATACATCGCAACAGGAGGATATTACCAATGAATTATCGACTACACTGCCCCTGTAATTTGCGTTGGTACTGCTCCGTTTCGTCCATATCCATAAGCTTCCTGAAAAGGTGCAGAAATATGGACGAAATGAACGCATAGTACGGACAGAAGGCTCTATCCATATTGGTACTTCACATTGAGCATAAATGAGCCTTAACTCCCTCTGTGTCATGACAATGTGCGCTTCACCAGGAGTGTTCTTCTCCAAAGTAAATAAAGTGGATCTGGTGGAACTATTTTCTTTCCTGGAGCTGCTGCTGTATCACTGAGCGATGGTGCTCAACCCATATTCATTTGCCGAGTATGGGATGTAGCGCCATTGCGTGGTGGTATAATGGCAGTTCAAGAAATGGAAGCATTTTAGAAGGAGGCTGGAAAGAGCATTGATAATAAATCCCCAACAAATGAGTGTTGTTGTGCATCCTCCAAAACATTTTTTTCATTTTTGAGTCACTGCTCACATCTTGTGGTTTGCTGGGCCAGACCCACTTGCATTCATTTTGGAGGAGAACACTCCCGGTGAAGCACTCGTTCTCATGACGGGGAAGGAATTGTTGGGTGGAATTTGGAGGATCTGTTACACTCATATGGAGAAGCAAATTCCTCTTAATGGGTAAGAGCCCAAGATATGATTTTAAGACTGAATGTGAAACTAAATAAGATAAGGTTGTGGTGAGGTTTCTCCCTTGTTTGCATCATTTTTTTAAATTTAAAAAAACGGTGGTGCTGTGCAGATTTAAACCAAGTCTTCTACCTGACTGAGACAAATGGACTATAATTCACACATCACTTCCCTAAAATGGTGCACAAATAGCTACTCAGTGGACACACCAACAGGACAACAGCATTGTGGGAATTTTCAGTAACGGCTTTATTAAATTAGTGCAAAAGACAGACGTAACTCATTCAAAATGTCATCTTTTTCTTCAAGAGGGTCTTCCATACCAACCCACACACATTATTTTCTTTTTTTTTTTTTGTATGAGCGCAAGAGAAAAAGCAAAACTATCCACCATATCCACAGCCTTCACTTTCTTCTTAAACATCTTCTTGTGACTTGCAATGAGGATGGAGGGACGGCGGGACGGGGCAGAACTGATGGCAGACAAAGAGAACCTAAACGCATGGCACTACAAATCAAGACTCCTGATTCTGCAATTAATCACAGATTCTCAAAAAAAGATGTTACATTAAAAATAGTCAACACATCGATAGCATTAGAAATAGTGCCTAAAATTCACCAAAAAAAAAAACAAAAAACAAAAAACAAAAAAACGGTTTCCTCTTTTTTTTAATTGTTCAGTGTGTGGGTGACCAAAGAGCTTGCAATCAAAGTACATAAGTTAATCGATACTGTATATTTATACAATGGTAAAAAATAAAATATTTATATAATAGTACTTTTTTAAGGTTCACACCGTTACTATAAAGATATACTGTTTTCCACTCCATGACAACTAATGCAATAAAAACAGAAGCAAATCGAAGAAACGACTCCAGAGAGTTTTTGACTTTGAAGGCTTATGGCTACCACCTTGTCCTAAAAGACCACAACCACTGCAGACAAAGAAACAGGCTTTTCTTTTTTTTCCTCTCTTTTTAAAGAGGGAAACAAGATCAAACACAGTCATCTGTGACGAGAAAAATGAAGGAATACATCAAAAAGTCAATGCCTCTCCCCAACCAGGACGGTAGCTCAGCTTTCGCAGTGTTTCCTGGTCCACCGAGAGAAAGAGAGAGAGAGAGAGAGATACAGACAGGGAAGAGGGATACAGACAGGATAGAGAGAGAGAGAAAGGGAAGGAAAAAGAGAGACGGACACATAGACAGACAAAGTTTATGCACGTTGTGTTGATGATCCACGAGAAAAACAAGAAAAAGAGAGGCAGAAAGAGGAAAGCAGGGGAACTGAATGAGCTGGAGAGGGGGATCGGAGGGATAGAGGTAGCTATGAGAGGGGACGGAGGGACAAAATCAGGAAGCGGGCTGGATGAGGAGGGGAGAAACAGATGGGAACGGGAAAAACGAGGTCCGATATGAAGCAAATTCTTTAGCATTCGTTCTGATATCAATCCCAATCTACGCGTTGGTTCAAGTATCTCCTACGGATGTCGCCACCCAGAGTCTGTCTGCCCATGTGACGGTGTGGTGATGAAACCGGATACTTAAAAAACTGTAAAAAAGATGGGAACAAAAGGTGGCAGAGGATTGGGAGAAGACGTGTGGAGGGACAAGGCATCAGGGAGAGAGAGAGAGAGAAGATAGAGAAGATCAGTCACGGTGAGTCAAACAGGAAGGGGGGATGAGAGTGGAATGACCTGGGAAAATAAAGACGGAGGGAAGGAGACAGCCGGGGGGGGGAGCTGGGCGAGAAATTCTTAAAAACACCACGGAGTGTTATACAGCGGTAGTGCCGGTGGGGAATTGTGTGTATTTTCTTGCTTGATTTGTCATAGTGAGAAGATTTCGTCGTCATCTTCATCTTAATCATCATCTTCTTCGTCTTCTCTCCTAAGCCTGGGTTGCGTGGGGGAGATAAGTCGTTGCTTTTCAGTGTTGCAAAAAGGACTACAGGAGGTTTCAGCAGAATCTACAGGCCTGGTGGGAGAGGAGAGGAGGAGAGAGGGCGACAGAGGAGAGGAGAGACAGAAAGGAGGAAAAGATGGGAGATGCAGTCAAGGTCATCACTGAGACAGATCAATTTGCAATCAATTACTCAGGACAGGTGATGGTATCACGTCATTAATGATTCAGTAAGGACAGAACAGAGAAGTTATAATCGGGCACCCTTGGTCCACCTTTAGACAATAGCAACTAAGTAATTGGCTTTAATGCGAAAGTCCACCCTGAAACTGAGTCAGCAGGTACTATTCCAAGATCCCAGACAGCTCAATCAATACGGGCGAACACGAGCAACTCTCTCCCAAAGTTGGAAAACAGAAAAGTAAGACTCTGATTTATCATGTCATCAAGAGACACTTGCTGGAGCTGCTGAAGATGAATCGGGTGCTGACGTCGTGTCCCGGTACAAAACGTGAAATTCACTTCAGAACGAGTTTGGTTCAGGGCAGTGTGAGGCAAAAAGCATGCCTGAAATGCTACCGGGAGGATATCCTGGACTTTTTTTTTTTTTTCAGTATTCCCCAAAACAGCCAGTCAGTGGAACGTCTTCAAGATTAATATCTATTCAATTCACAGCGTCAAGTCTTTAGGAGACACTAAGAAGTCGACAACATGTGACAGTTTGTCTCATCAGTCTGCTGGAATTGCTTACGAGTAGGTACACCATTTGATATAACAGCGACACACTCTGTCACATAAACTGGCTCTCTCTCGCACACACACACACACATACACATGCACTAACACACACACACACGACAATATGAAATGTGAGAGTTTATTGATTGCCTGTCTGCCAGCCATCTCCTGCTAGTCTGCTCCCTGTTTCTGACATATTTGGAGAAGGCTGAGCATTTTACAGTAACCCTGCTCCCTCTCATGCTCACCATTCCTCTCTCCTCTCTCTCTCTGTCTCTATTTTCCGGTGTGTCACAGCAGACTGGCTCGTAATACGTCCCGAGCCAGAGTTTGAACCAAGGCCAGAGCTACCCAACAAAGTCCAGCACAGGTCAGATTGGAGCTTGGCGTCCTCCAATATAAGGTTTAATTAAAAGACTAAGTACAATTATGCTGCACTTTGGATTTGTATTGTGTCCCAAGGCCACATCTACATGGATACAGATTTTTTTTTTTTTTTTTAATTTTTATTAGACACTCACAGTGGAGAGAGACAGGAAGGACGTGGCAGAGAGACGAGATGACATTCAGCAAAGGCTCTGGGCAGGACTCAAACTCAGGCCACTGCAGCTGAGCCATAGTATTACATGGTACATGCTCTACAGCCATCGGGGCACCACGGACATCGAAAAACCTGTGAAAACTGTATTTCTGCATTTTCAGGGGAAAAAAAAATCTGTCCAAGCAAAATATACTGTGAGCAAATACTAGCTGAGGTATCACTGGAACAGTTTGTCGTCAAGTATAGATAAGACATCCAAAACTGTGAGGAAAACACAGTCAAATGAGAAAAAAAAACAAACAAAAAGAGCCTTAATGAATGTTGCATGTGTGTGAGGTCAGTCTCCACTCTGAGGATGTGCAAAAAAAAGCAGAGTCACAGTGGAGACATCAGTGTTATCAAGATTTTGCTTTCACTGCCCATAAAGCAAAAGGAAAATGGTGTTGAAAAAAAAAAAGTGTTGACTGAAAAGGCCATTTTCCCGTGAGCAGGGTGTCCTCCAATCGGGCCCAGAGCCCTCGCTGCATGCCATCCCCTCTCTCTGCCCCGTCTTTCCTGTCTCTCTCCTCGGTGACTGTCTCATAAAGCAGACATGCCCCAAAAAATAATATTTACCAACCAGTTGTTTTCAGAAAAACTCTATTCTGTGTACCACCTTATGAGCAAACCATCAAACCATCCAACAGATTTCAAGGTTCGTGTCTGCAGACGTTTCAGCGGCTGCACAGCTTTGTGAGGCCGCCCGGTATGAACTGCTCACAAACGGTGCGAGAAAAGTGAACGTGTGCTTCTGGATTTTTAAATTGATTTGCGTTTCAAAGGAGATGTGAGCACTTCAATGCATTCACCGCATACCTGCCCGCCGCACGTGCGGTCAATGAGAGGCAAATTCAGACCGGCCAGTCGTGTGAGACGCTTCATTCGTCTCTGGCTGGGCGCCATCAAACTTCATCACAGTGCAGCTCGATCTCTGCATTCATGTATGCAGTGAATTTGATTGGAAAGAAAGTGAACGTTGTATTACGGCGAAATTTTAATTCTAGTTATCAATCTTAACACCGCAGCTTCAATTCCTCACACAACTCCCATAATCCTCTTCGTGCATGCAAATAAAGCTCACAGGACCCCATGCAACAGGAGAACGCCCTATCACAGCGACTGTAAAGATTATTTTATACGTCTGCATCCAAATGCTGCTGTGGCTGCATTGTGTGTGGCTCCTCCTGCTGAAGCTAACATGCACCTCTCCCAAATACGTACCAGCACACGGGGTGCCGCAAAAGACCACAAGATCTGTGAATGATTTCTACAAAATGATTTCTGCCGGCTGTCGTCTCTCTTCAAAGAGCTGGAACTGAGGAGGTTGGCAAGGATGTGCTCATCTTCCCCTTTCATTCCCAATTTATGCAAACTGCAAGATGTCACTGCATTCATGGAGAGTATCCCAAGACATTTTGGACACCACCAGTGTGTCCGAGAGAGTCTCTGTTAATGTAAACATAACTGCCTCCATTTTTATTTGTAGAGCAGAGTTAATACGGTCCAGCTCAAAGTGCGTACACACTCTCAGACACAGAACGATGAATGCAGGCCACTGTGAAAACACTAGGACTGCACACTTCAGTGCAGAGGAATAATCTCTTAATCTAATCCTTAATCTAGTCCTTAATCTAATGTTAAACCCTGCTGTTCCATCAGAGGGTTCATCACTACAAATGCACACAGCGGGGCTGAGCTTTCTTCAGACTTTATTTATTTTAAGTTCTCGTGGAGATCCAGACGTTTCAAAAGACCCCAAATATACCCCGCTGAATTACAGGGAAATGTGTATAAAATGACGCACAAGACATCCGGATATTTTCTGTTTGATGTAATGCTGCAGCCATGAAACAATCCCATCTTTGATTTGAATATTTCGCTCAGTGTAAGTGTGATGTAGCTTCAGTGAAGCGTTGCCACCAGCAGATACAGAATATGCATGTGTCATTACCATACAATACAGAATTTTTTTGTTTTTTGTTTGTTTGTTTTTTTTTTACTAACTTTGAAGCTACTTCAGGGGGAATTTATGGAATTCACATTTCAAAGGGGTAGCTAGCAAGCCAAACACCCCAAAATGTTGGCATTCTCCATACAGAATGAATTAAGCAGCGAGAGCCAGAGAGCATGAGCGCACGTTCAAATAGTCAAAATTAATTTGCATTTGTTTGTCACCTCTATGTCATAAAATTACCATAGGACGGTACACATCCATGCTTGTCCATACATATCCATTGACAATTACACATTTATAGTACACAAAATTATACTTTTAGAAAATAAAGGTTGCACCTCTTTGCATGCTGTGTTCAATATAAGTTTAAGTGAACGCTCCCAACAACTCACATGAGGTTACGGCTTCACAACTGCACTGTTCAGTCAGGCTGTGGGCTTCATTAGTACACTGCGAATGCAAAATTTGAGTAAACAGATACAGTGAGGGAAAGATCAGGTGTACTGTGAGGATCCTGCCTTACTTAACAGGCTTAACTTTAAGCCTTGCCTTTTACTGCTAATCTAGCGAAATGCATGCGGCAAAATGTAGTGTAAAACAAGCAATTTGGAGGTGGTAATTTGTCATAGCCTGTGTTTGTTTCTAAAAGGGTTTTACTGTTGCATTGTGCTCCCCGGGTTTCTTTTTTGTGGAGCGCATGAGTGGGTCGCTCTGGTGCTCTCGCCGTTGTGGTCACAGCTCCGTTGTACCTTGTTTAGCGAGTTGGCAGTCAATGTCAGACTAACTCATCATGCGCTTCGACTTCTGACATGCCAATATGTCTTTCTGTCTCTTTTTTTTTTCTCTTCGGTCCCCATCCTCTCCATATTTCTGCCCCCTTCTTGCTCTCTCTCTCTCTCTCTCTCTTTCCCCCTCCACCACTGTGTC
>OMLB01027008.1:0-23717 GCA_900302555.1 Myripristis jacobus | reverse complement strand
TTCCCCCCACGCTCTCTCCCATCCCGCCTGCACTGTGGACGTTATTAATCCCCATTCGACTCCCGACGCCGGCTCAGCGTTATCTCTGTTTCAGATAGCATCAGAGATTCCATCACCATTTTGCACTGGTGGGTTGAAAAAAAGTGTCCGAAAGACACCAGCGCCGTTATTGTTTCATGGCGGGCGTTGATGTATGGCAATGCAAAGATGACGAATGATTTGCGAGTGAGTGTGTCGTGCGATTCAAGGTCAGCAGATACTGACTACAGGGATGGGGTGGGGGTGGTGCAGGCAGGTGGAGCGAGTGTGCAGTTATGAAGTTGATGATTGTTAAGATCTCTACCGGCGATCGCTGCACATGTTAGGCTGGGGCGCGCATGTCGGCCAGCTGCTTAATTGTCTATTTCGCCAAGAAATCACACACTCTTTCTTTCTCGAGTTTAAACTTAAAGCCACGCTGCTTTCAGCCACAAATCTTTTGTGTTGTGCCCACTGGATTCAAACCAATTTCTCTTTACTTAAGCATATTATTCCAAATCCACCAAATGAATGATGTGCCCAAACAGTGGAGGGCTTAAATATTTCCATTTCCTGGCTTTCACAGAAAAGACAATAATAATTCCAGGAGTGTGTGCCCAAGTGATTAAATAATTGAAGTGAAGCTCAAGAAAATAAAATGAATCTGCTTTCTAGTCCATCTGAGATCCCTTTTCTAAAACAGCATATATTAACTGGCAAATAATTGCCATTTAAATAAAGCGGGTTTAATCTATATGATGCTTACCTGGAGCTGGGAAGCATCAATGTCTCCACTTGCCTTCACATGTACTTTCATTGTGTCTTTACTAAAACTTGTTTATTTAATATTTCCATTATGTCTGTATGAGCTACAAACTGAAAGAGACATCCAACCTCTACTTTGTCTACTGCCAAATTCAGCTTCTGTGAGGTTTGCTGTTAATTTCATCTCCATTCAATAGCCAAACACTATTCTCCCAGTTTCTCCCATCCTCCACCGTAATCATCCATTTTGTGTCTTCTCCAGTCTCCAAATCCAGTTTCACAGTTCCTCGCACTGAACCACCATTGTGGTCAAACACTTAGGAATCGTTACCCAGCCACACCTCTAACCTTAACCTGATGCATTCAATTCAATTGCATTCATGCATGCATTCATCTCATTCAACTTCCTGGACTCCAGTTTTCTGTCCAGTCTTCCATTTTGTGCATTTATCTCACATCCTCACTCAGTTTGCTTTATGAATAAAACATTGTCACATTGTCATATGCAATTTTTATTTGTGCATATATTTGTTGCATTTGTGAGCACCATTCAATTTTTATGTGTTATAATTGTTGGAGTCTTGCATAAATTTTCAAGTAAACTCATGCACACCATGCTCTTGCACAGATGGTGGATATGTACCAGAGGTTTGGAATTAAAAAGATGGAGAAATGTTTCTTTGACAATTTGTTTAAGAGTTTGATCTCTTGTTTCCAATCGGCATCTGCACAATAAAAGAATAGGTGCTCAAAGGAACTTGCCTGACATAATTCTTGGAATCACAAGAAAATTCCAACCTCAAAATGGGATCACCTGCCAAAAACGACAGACCGCCTGTCTTACAGCTGAAGTCCCCAGTGGGACACATACATTAAACTTCATTTGAAACGCTGTCACTTAGAACTTCCTCAGCACCTCCTCACCACCCTGTACATCCAAACCACAGGGTTTTACCTGTCATTTGCATATATTTGACTCATGTCATTCAGTTTTCATAATGTCATAAAAATTAAGAGGCTTCATTCAAAAACAGCAGATCACACATGCATGATTTGTTAATGACTAGTACCCATGTTTTCCAAATCACTCACCTCAAACTGCATATATTTCACTTTCACTTTTAATATCCTACATATTTAATCTATTTCCCCTTGGGGATCAATAAAGTATTTCTGATTCTGATTGTGATTCCGATGTTTTCTTTCCCCTTTGCCTCAGTATGTTCTACTGCTGTTTTATTTCACACAGGCTTGGCCCTAGAAACAGGGCCCAATGGACTTGTTCCTTATTCAACCATACCATACTCAGTGAAAACGTGTACGCACACACTTGGCCAATCAGGGCAAGCCTACTCTTTCCCTATGGGCACTGGGCCTATATGAGGATGTGCTCACTGCTGTCCTGCATCCTTTTCTCTCCAGCTTCTCAGTGACAACTCATGGTCATGGACACTTCGTCTGGGATATTTTCTGCTTTCTCACTGCGTCCCTCCACCATTTGACAGTAGAGAGAGTCTATCATGTCTTCCCAAGAAGAGATAGATGCCCTCTCTCTGGAGATTCAGGAATTGCTATAAAAGCCGGCCTTGTCTGGTGTCCCCAAGGAGAACAGAGAACACAGTGTCTACTACACATATTTCTAAGTTCTCATGAACACTCGAGATATGAGAATCATCCCGGATCTCAGCTCACTGAAGTTATGTGTTTCATGCAGACAATTCCAAATGCTTACTCTCTGAAACCTAATGGAACAGGTCCTGCTGAGTAACTGCTTTTCCACTATCAACCTGAAAGATGCTTATTTTTATGTCTCAGTGGAACTAAACAGGGAATTCCTGTGTTTCTCCCACCAGGGGATAGTCTACAAGCACCACAGACGACTGTTACTTCCACATTTTTCAAGCATGGTGGACACGGTGCTTGAGCCTCTGCATTGTCAGGGCATGAAGCTCTGCTTTTGTCTAGACAGCCTGATTGCAACTGCCTGCTCCAAGGACTGGGCAATGTTCCACACAATCCAGAGGTTTT
Organism: Myripristis jacobus; assembly: GCA_900302555.1. Classification (NCBI taxonomy): domain Eukaryota; kingdom Metazoa; phylum Chordata; class Actinopteri; order Holocentriformes; family Holocentridae; genus Myripristis; species Myripristis jacobus. Next base: position 20,906 of record OMLB01027008.1, on the reverse strand, counting down.
ACACCTAATCAAATTAGGCTTCACTATCAACTGGAGTAATGCCAGCAAGCATTACACCTGAGCAGTGTAAGTAAACCCAGCAGACCTTTTCCACAGCAGCCATTTTGGCACAAAATACCAAGGTAAGCACAAGTGTAACCACTGACATTAATTAAGGTTCTCTTCCAGTTAGGCCTAACAAAGCCAGGGCACCAGTATTGTGCACACTGGCTCACTGGAAAGGCTCTGTTACACTTATGCCTTGTTCATATCGCATGGTATGGTTCATGTCGGCTTTTTAAAACAAACCTTGAACTCCAGCTCCATGCCGGTGACATGCTCTCCGCTTTCCACCTGAGCCAGCTTCTGGATGTAGGAGTAGAGGCTGCGGGCAGCCACCTCGGTGTTGCCGCAGGCCACGGCCTCCAGCAGCGCATCATGGATGAAGCTGTACTGGTCCTCTGTCTGCACCATGTAGTTCCGCTGCGAACGCATCAGCGTCACGTGGCCGTAGATGTCTGCCGTCTTCTCATGCTTGATGCGCTCCAGCATGGCATCGATGACGATGAAGCAGCCCGTCCGGCCCACACCCGCACTGGAGGAAGATTAGAATGGGAAGGACAGACAAGAGTGGTCAGTTTAAAAGAAATTATGCCACTTCGCAGTTCTCTATCAAACATCATTCCGATTTCCTTACCATTAACTGCTTGTAAAGTCTGAATTTCAGTTAGTTTAATACAGCACACTTAAGTTGATCAGCTAAATACCTAAAATATAAAGATGTAAAATAGATTGTGACTGGTAAAGTTAGTTTTGTTGTGCTGTTTTATTTACCTTGAGGAGAGGGAATCATAGAGAGATAGAGTGCAGGAAGAATTGTAAATGACAGAGAAGAGGGGGATAGCAATGAAGAATGAGCAGAGCTAGCTGTCAAATTTGAGCATTATTGTGTGTGTTTGTGTTGCTTTTGCAACACTGGAGTCCCCTTATCATACCGAAAAGGAAAGTTCCTATTTGAATAAGCCGGTTGGGAGATGCTGAACGTAAAAAGGAGGAAAAGGCTAAGGAGCAAGAGAGAAGAAAAGAAAGATGGGGTGGGATTATTCTGTGGCTTTAGAGAGAGAGATCAGAAAAAAGAGGACGGTGGAGAGAATAAAAGCAGGGAGGAGATGCTTTAGAGAGAAAAATGATGTGACAAAAGCAGAGATGAAAAGACACAAGTCTATGAAGAGGGTGTATTTGTGTAATGTTTGTTATGCAAGGTATAATGTGTATTACGTAATTATAATGTAGCGACTCTCTGTATGATGGAGCTTGGTGCGTTTGTGTTGCATGTGTGCAGTACATGACAAACTGTTTACGTGACTCACACACACACACACACACACACACACACACAGAGAGAGAGAGAGACACACACTGTGCAATTTGCGCCAGTAATTTACAGAACAATTGACTTAATATTTTCTTTGAATGTGATTTCTGTTCTCTGGCTCCTTAGGTTGATCAGCTGTCTTAACTTCTTTTATGAAGAGCACACTAATACTAGGCTAAGCTGTACTAAGCTATTGTACTAAGTATTAACTGCTACTGATGTTGGCAAAGTCACACGCCCCAAATTGATGAACATTAGGCCACAGACTCCATCTGTTGAAATTTTGTTTTTTAAACTGTATACTGTAAAATGATAATGGGCGTGAACATTTTGTTTGATTGGTCATTCTCATATACCATCTAGTTGGAATAAACTCTAGTGAATTAAATCTCAGTGAAACCTAACTATTCATCATTTTGTTGGTGACCTCCATGGATCCAAGAACCAAACAAAACTCTTGAGTGCCAAATGCAAGAGGATGTCTTGTGATAATCAAAAACAAAAAAACAAAAAAACAAAAAACATTTTCAATCATTTGATACTGTTCAGGACAAGCCTGATTTTTTCCAAGTTGTGATAGAGTGTGATATCCAGACAGAGAGGAGTCTGGCCTCAGGCCATCAGGTATGGAGCTGTGGGTCACAGCTGAAACATTAAAATCCTACATCCTAAAGGCTAATGAATGATGAATTCCTTGTGCAGATTTAAAAACAAACTGTATGTTTTAACCACATGACCTAAAGAAAGTAGGTAGATTGTTTTTTCTTTTTTTTCAAAAGATAAATATTTCATTGTGCAGTAAAACTGTGTACTGTGTGGAACAATATCCACAATGCAAATGTGCACATATTGCTTTTGCCTAACATTTCATTGTGCAGTAATACTGCCAGGATCTATTTCTCACAACGCTTCCAGTTTGTCTGGTAATCATATTACCAAACACAGAGAACAAATAGAGTAACTGGAGAGATGAATAGTGCTGCTGGTGTGAACTCACACATAAATCACCAGGAGCTGTCAATGGAAGATTTAGAGGCTGGATTTAGCTCCGTGCGTAGCCAACCACACTCTCCACGATGACAGTCAACACTATGCATTGTGTGTATTGCACTATATATTGCAATGTTAGGGTAGTCTTTACACTGCAAATCCACCTTAGTAAGTGATTCATTTTCTTACCAAGTCTTAAAATCTTGTTTTTTTCTGAAAACAATCAAAGGAATTTTACAGAGGTGGTGGGAAAACAGTCGTTCTAAGACAGTTTAATTTCTTTCAAGAATTAGCTTGACATGACAGTATTTTAAGGCTAATCGCTCCACCCGTTTCAAGAGAATGACACAGGATTCTTGGAAATTCTTAAAACCACTGAAATAGGTGAAACTGAATATGCCTCCCGTCATACACTTAGCTATCCTACAACACTGCAGATATGTCTTTGCTGAATATTATACTTGAGGAGGGAAAAAAATCAGTGTGCAAGTGCTTAAATTATTAAATGTGCCAAGTGAAATATTTTAACATTTTATCAGTAAATCGATATCATAAAAATGTTGAGACATTAGTGTGATTACTCACTGGTCAAGTCATCAAACCTGACCACTGGCAGCCTCCACTGGCCTCTACACTGCATTTTACATCATGTACCCTTGGGTCAGATTTAGCAAAAAAAAAAAAATCTGCTGGAACACTTTACACAAATCAGTATGAGGATGCTGTCCATCCCTCAAAAACAAGGTAAAGTTTTAATAGTTTCTGGCAACAGCAGATGGCCCGAGGCTGATGGAAAATAAAACAGTTACATTTACACTTCCATAGCATGGCAAAACAGCTCTCAAAATAACACTTTTAGCACATAAATATCTGTGAAAAAAGCAAATGATGCCAATATAAAAACAAGAAGTCCTGGCACCCTTTTTGTATAATTACAGTTATTTGTGAAAGTACTATCAGGTCATTTCTTCCAGGCGCAAGGTTACTATGTTTCCTGCAGATGCTACTTGCTGGATCTACTTTCCATTTCAAATAGTAGAATAACAAGAAAAGAGCTGTTTAATTTCCTAAACAAATGGATACTGGGAAATTGTTGTTTTTTATATTGGAATAATCCACTTTGTTACCGTTCATTTTTGCTTTAAGATGCTTAAAGTGTCAATGTTTGGACCAGTTTTGCTGTGTGATGGAAGTGACTGGAAGTGACTTGGGTTCATGGTGGAACCCAATACTCTGATTATCAAAGTTCAAATTTGTTTAAAGGAATCAAAATGAATTTGAGGATTCAAAAATATTGCACATAGCACCTTTAAGCTTGTAAACCTTTAGTTTCCAGAAACGTGACCACAGCTAATCCAAGCTAACGTTTCTGCTGACCTGCAGTGGGCAATGATGGGGCCGGCATCAGGAGGGTTGCAGGTCTTGACCCTACGGAGGAAGGCCAGGAAGGGGGTCGGGTACTCCGGGACGCCATGGTCGGGCCATGCCGTGAACTGGAACTGGCGAACCTCCCGTTTCTCACTGGAACCATTCTGGAAGAAACAGAGGGGGATGGACACTGGGTTAGACAAGCAGTCAGAGCTCGATGTGCGCTCACTGACTGATTCATTGATTGATTTTATTTGTGTGATGTGGGCTTCAGGTCCTCATGGGCTTCAGACACACATGCCTTTTTTATGACAAACATATTCCTAAACAAACTCATGCAGTTTAAGTATGCTGCGTTCTATGTGTTGCCACATACTGTGGAATCGACCCTTTGTGTAGCACATATTGTGTATCAAGTCTTTCACAATCCTCTAATCAAAACTGACAGAATGTTTCGGAATTTGAAGTTCCAATCCAAAATGTAATGACTTTTTGGGGGATTATAGGTCACTTAAAGGATAATCTTACATTTTCATTTCTTATACTGCATTCCAGGAGTTTTTTTGTGATGAAATTTTACCTGTTTCATGCATCCACTTTCCCTCAACCTGTTTCCTACACTTCTGCATCATTTTGGTTTTTCCATGCATTTCCCAGAATTCCTTTCAACAATTCCCTGAGAACTTGTTCCATTCATTAGAGTGCTACACGTATGGAAGTAGAGAGCAACAGCAACAAAGAGGTTGCTTCAGTAAAGGAAAAAGTTCAGAGTTGCACATTGCTCAAAGGACAACATGTCTTGCAGCATTCTGGGCTTTTTTTGTTTGTTTGTTTGTTTTTTTGAGAAATACTACCAAGAAAAATAACCCCATAAATTCATCAACAATCCCCACTTTTTATGTTTTAGGGTGGATTTATCCTTTAAGTTTTTGCATGACAAACACTTTTAAAGAGTGGATCCTCCCGTTAAAGTGATTCTGAATCATAATACATTTTTTATGTCACCACGCTGGTTGGTCAGTCTGTCAGCAGTTAGCTCCAGAGCAGTATATCTCTAAATCTGTTTTGCTGAATTGCCATGAAACATTTGGTGACATTATTCATGTTGCCAAGATGATGAAACCAGTCAATTTTGGCCTATGACCTATCCTCTAGCGCCAACAGCAGGCCCAGCAAGGCACCTACATTCGAAATAACATGCTTGTTAAATGACATAGGGCATTTTGGAATGAAAGGCCTCACTTGTATTTGGTGTATTTATGTAGCAACGCACACAAACACATCTCCACACACATCAGATGGATGCTGGATGCTGCTGCTTGTCATCCCTCAGTACTAACTTCATGTTCCCATGTTGCAGCCACTCCAAACATCCACAGACACGCAGAGCGAACACCCCGTTTACATGAGCCACCTCTGCCGGCTCGGGTCTCAAATGCAACTGTCAATACATAAAAGAGCCGAGCTGTTCCTCTGATCCAGGGGAAGATTTTTTTTTTTGAGAAGGATGAGGGTCTTTCTATCTTCTTCTCCCGCTTTTCCTCCTGGAAGATCCTTTAAAGGAGATGCTGTTTGCATTTCAATGCAACGCTTCTGCTTCCCTGATGGATGATTTTTTTTTCTTGTTGAATAAATGAATAAATCAGCGTGGTAATTAAAAGCAAACTGACCTAGTTCTTTCTTTTTTTCTTCGTTTTTTTTTGGACATTCCCTGATTCTGTATTTCTGCAGCCAAGGCTGGTCATGTGCATGTGATTGGTGCTGAGCTACTGTGTTGCTATTAATTTTAATTTTTGGTGAAGGAATTAGCAGTGGGGAGGATTCTGTTGCACTGTAGGGCCATGCATGTATATGTGTGTGAGTTTGTGCGAAACATGTTTCTCTCATAAATACTGTTCCTGTAAAAAAGGAGAGAATGAGTACATATATTGATAGATGAACAGATCCCAGATGATGATGAAACACAGACCTATAGCCTGCCTGCGGCAACCAGCTAGTTCATATTCATAGTTTGTGCCCAGCAGGACAGATTTGTTTGCTCCCTCTCACACACTCAACTACAAGAGCATCTGAAATTTTGTGTGAATAATTTCAAACATGCTTGAACATGTTTGTGGGGGCACCTGGGAGGGCTGTAAGACCTGATCAGAACACATGTCTCAGCTGATCCGGCTTACTGAGCGTCAGAGGGGCACGAGTCCCAGGGGTTTATGTCAGAAATATCAAAATTTTGTTTAGGACTGGAAAATCGGAGTTAAAATCTTGTAGTCAGGGTATTACTGGAATTACTGTGTGTGTGTCAATTTGTGTGTGTGTTTGACTGCGTGCTTTTGTAGGTATGTGTGAATATATGGTTTTATGTGTGTGTGTGCATTTGTGTGAAGGCTATATGTGAGAGAATGTGCAGGTGCATATGTGTGTGTGTGTTCCATGTGTGCCTGAGCACATGATTTCATGTGTGAATTTGGTGAGAGGATATATGGATTTGAATGTCCATGTGTATTACTGAATGTGTGCGTTTCAGTGCACATGCGTTCGTCTTTTAGTGCTTGTGTGAACATGCACATGCGTACGCACTTGTGTCTCTTTAACCCTTTGAAACAAAAAGGAGATTAAACTGATTTCTTTCAAAAATAATGAGACAAAGGCTGAATGAGCAAGAAACAATATGAAAATGAGCAAGTTACAGCACAAGTTACGAGTTACAACAAATCTACCAGAAATTTAAAAAACAAAAAACCAAAAAAAATCACAAAAAAATCAAGAAAATTACTAGAAAAATTGGAAAACTGTTAAATAAATAAATAAATGAATAAATAAATAAATAAATAAATGAACAAGACAGATATTTATACCATTAAATGACCACAACATATCTCAAAAACAAGAAAATAATCATCCATAAATAAAAAAAATAAAAAAATAACCTCCCACCTGCAAAAACATCCAAATTAAAAAGAAATAAAGTGAACTGTCTTTGGTGTATGTTCTCATGCTGTTTCTCTTTTTTCTCGGCATGTGTACTTCAGTGTGCACATTGGTGTGTGTGTGTGTGTGTGTGCGTGCGTGCGTGCGTGCGTGCGTGCGTGTGTGTGTGCATGTATGCATGTGCGTGTGTGTGCGTGTGTGTGTGTAACAGAAAGTCAGGGAGCAGTCAGCCAATTATGTATGTATGCTTTTCTCTTCCGCTCACTTTAGCTAAGTGCTCGACTTTGGCAGATGCACATAAACACATGATGGATGGAGGACAGACAGAGCTGGACAAGGTGAAGTGGCAATGTATGGGTGGGAGGGGAACAGGCTCAATGTGTGTGTGTGTGTTTGTGTGTGTGTGTGTTTGTGTTGGAGATTGTATGGAGTCAGTGGATATTTTTTGTTGGATGGCTGCGGTGTCTTGTATGTCTCAATTAAGCTGCTGCTCTTTAACCAGCCACACAGGATTTTAAATGAAACCAGGTCCTCCAGGTGCTGGTTGGTTACCTGCCAAAATGGCTGCAGGAGTAGACTAAGGGCATGTTTGCACCGCCATTTTTGGTGAACTCACAGCTTTTGTCGATTACATCCAGTCAAAAGGAAGTGGCTGCAAGGTGGATGGAAAATGGCAGCTGGTTTCTTTATACCCAGACCTTGGAGCTTTCCAGAACTGAAAGGTTTTAGAGCAGCCCATATGACGCTGACTTTTTTGATTTATTGTGAGCCAACCAATCGCAGAGAAGAGGGGGCAGGGTTTTTACACTGTGTGCATGGCTGACAGTGCTCTTAAGGAAAATGGAGAAAGTAACCACAGGAACAGTGGCAAGAGCGAAGGGGCCACGAGGTGGAAGGAAGTCAAGAAAGAAAGACAAAGAAAGAGCTATGGGAAGGTACTGCACACGGCAAAACCTTGTTTTGTTTGTTTTTTTGGAGAAATAAACAATGACGGTGTACATTTTAGGACATTGTTCTAAAACTTCCACTTCCCTGAGGCAGAATTCCCTCAAATTCCATCAAACTGCAGTAAAGTTGGATTCTGTAGCCTAGAAAAAACCTAAAACCTTAGAATTAAATGACATTATCAGGATTTGCCCTTTATATAAATATATGCCCTATGTCCTGTGTTCTACTACTATAAGTAGAGAGCTGTGTGTTTGTTTGTCCCACCATTCAACCCCTTTAACTTTGGGCCACTGACCCCAGAGTTGGATCCCAGGAGTTTTTAGGGACACAAAGCCAATTGAATATGGTCCTGAGTAAACTGGACAGCAGCAAATAGTAAGAATTGGCCCATGGGCTGGAACCAGAACCATGGGACCAAGACTGGTGTGTTTAGCAACACCAAGAACCCCCAACAAGGCCTGTTTCTGACTTACTATGAGGTTCAGTTTTGGAAATCCTACTACTGTAATTGTGGAGCGGTTTGTTTGTATGCCACCCCTTTCCTTCTGGGCCACTGATCCCAAAGTTGGCTCCCAGGGGTTTTGGATCACTGATTGATTGGACGTGGTCCTGATTGGATCACAGGAAACAGCCAGACTGGCATGTCTATTTATTAATCTACATACATATGTTTCTTTATATATATACTTTATATATATTCATTTATATTTAGAATGTGTTTAGTAGGGAGTTGTAAGTTTCTGACAATAACCAGACTGAAAATGGTGTCTCCATTTTCATTCTGGTTGTTGTCATAAACTGTAGCGGGAGACAAGTGGCTCCAAACATCAGGAGTCAGGCTTTGTTGTGGGAGTTTGTGCTAAGTGTTTGAGAGCTGGACATAAGTCCTGTTTTCTGATAGTGGAAGCTACTGCAGCTAGACAGTATAGACACTGAGTGTGTGATGCATGACCCACTTTTCATTATCAGTGCAAAATGCAGTTGAGGCAGCGCTTTTTCTACAAAGACCAGAAAAGTGGGACCACTCACTAACTTCCCAGCCAGAGCTAAAACTTAGCAGCATTTGGCTGATGGCTTAAGTTCATTTTTCGCACTGGCGAAGGAAGGAGGGTATTAAGAAAGGACAGGAGAACAAAGGACTAATGCAGGGAAGAAGGAGTGGCATGACTTGAAGGGAACATGTGGTATAATAATGAATGAAAGAGAGAGAGAGAGAGAGAGGAGCCTAAGTAAACCATCTCCCTTCTGTCTACCTTCCACCTGTTCGGTGCTAAATCCTGGTGTATTCATGGGGCGGATGGAAGGATTTGTGACGTTCTGACTGCCGAGAGAGAACGGCAGCGATAGACAGACACAAATAGAAAAAGAGACAGACATACAGAGGCAAAAAAAGAAGACGAAAGCAAAAGGAACTAGCAAGAGCCACACCTTAGGATTTGCAGATAATATCCCTGCTATGTTTTGGCCTGCTCAGGTCCCAGATGGGTGGGGTTTGGCACCAGAGACAATACAATGGGCACCAGAAGGTTTAGATAATCACCAGTGTATCTCAAAGTCAGTGTAGTTGAATTTTCTGCAAATGGCAACTAACCAGAGAGTACCTGGACCACTGTGATGTGGTAAACCCCACCCATCTGCAATTTCATTCAGGTTGAAACACTTTGCGCTATTTGAATAAATCAGTCAGTTGTGGGGGAAAGAGGAAGACGAGAGATAATGTTGGTGATTACAAAGGGGTTCCATATGAATATTTATGTAAACAGCAAATACGCAGATATCAATATTCATTCTGTTGCCAGTCATATTTTTGCAGCACGGACATTCCTTAATTTTGCAGATTTCTAGACAATGCAGGTCAGTAAAACCATTGGGGGAACACACTAGTAAGTAATTTGTGACAATTTCGATGAAAATGTAGAGCGCTTGTTAGCTAAGAACTGCTTTCAGCTCTTAGCAGCACCATACAACAACACCAGGCAGATGCTGCATTGAAGTGCTGACAAATATACGGATAACTAATAGAAAACATGTGACCACCAGAAAAACGATAAATAGAACTGAGATCTTTTTGGTTTTGCTTCATAATCAACTTTGTAGGACTATTCCGCTTTTCCTAGTTTGAAAGATTTGCTGGAAAAGTCATCAAAAAGTAATCAAACATAGGTTATTTTGATGAAGCAATCAAAATAGTAACATTACTTATTACATTGTCAAAGTAATCTTTCATCAATTACAATTCCCAATGAATATAAAGAAGTAAATACTGTTTCTACAACCCAATTACATTTTATACCTACATTCATTACTTAGGCTCATGTGCCACTTGATGGCAATAGTTTTTATTTTTTTATTTGAGAGCAGGCCCATTCGTTCTTTAAGTGGCCTTGCTGTTTTAATTTCAGAATTGCCAGGAGCACGGCACAGAGAGAGCCTTGGTCATTTCATTTCCTTTGTGAACCATTCTGAATGTTGAGAGTGTTTGATTATTTCTTTCATTTACTATTTTCAGCCACTATTTCTGATGAATTTCATAGCCTATATGATTAAAGGCAGTTTAACTTAATGGAGAGAAGACATAGCTTACTCTTCCTCAGTGAGATGTGTTTCATGTGTACCCACATGAAATAATTCTGTTTGGTTAGATGCTACCATTTATTTAAACATGGTTAGACTAGAAATATTATGGCAGCCATAAATACATGGGCTATACTGAAATTGTGCTGTTAATGCTTGCTGTGAGGAGTTTTCTCTTATGTGCTGCTGTTAGTAGAGAGTCGATCATTTCAATTCAGTGACCAGCTGATCACAGTGTTACATAATCACTAATTAGAATCAGCTTCCAAAATTGTTGTACATCCCTAATTTACTTCACAAATCAATAGTTTTAATATGTACAATCATGTGTTCTGAAATTTTCTGAAGTTTCTGTCTGTTTCTGACTCGAACTGAAAATTAGCGGAGTGAGATGTAGAAAGCTCGGCAGAGACAGACAGAGGTGAGGCCGGAGAGAGAGTCAGCATGAGGGCAGACGGTTTCCTCAAGGCCACGACCAAGACCTAGACCAGGCTCTGCCTCCAGCCAGCCACATCACTGCCAACAGCCCCCACCTGGGCCCTGCTCCCATGCTGCAATCACACCCGAGGACTAAAGCTGACTTCAACTAAACTAAAAAATAAAGTTGCCCACCTGGAATCGAAAATTGTTTGCTAGAGTGATCCTAAAGGAGAACCTTTTTTTGGTTCCACAAAGAACCTTTCAGATTATGGATCAGATTATGGCCAGAGTGGTTCATAGGTGTCTCAAACAGACATGAAAACAGTTCTTTGGGTCTTAAAAGAAGATAGACGAGAAAAGGTACATGGAGATAGCAGTCAAGTCTCATTTCTTTATGGAAAAATAAAGGTGCTAACTGGAACCTAAACCAGTTCTTTGTCATGGTGCTGTAAGAGAATGTAAGAGAACACTTCTGATTCTGCAAAATCCTTACAGGAGATGATTATTTAAAGGGACATTTCTTAAATGGTTCTCCTAAGAATCCCCAAAGGTTCATCAAAGACCCCAAAAGACAAAGCTCTTTGAGGTGATGGTGAAATGGTTCTTCAAAGAAGTCTCACGTACACAAAAAAGGTTCTCTAAGAACCTTTTTCAAATTAGTTGGAACCTTTTCTAGTTGATGTTTTTTCGTGGAACCATACAGTCTTTTAAAAAGTCATGATAGAGCCATTATCTTTCTGTGTTTACCATGCCATCCAGGATCAGGCTTTCATTTAAAAAAGAAATGGAATGCTAAAATTAAAAAAAAAAAGAAAGAAAAGAATTGTCATGTCTGTGGTTTCAGTGAACCAAAGGGTCACAGATTTGATCCAAAGTGTGTCCATCCACAGCCACATGTCCTGTATGGTTACTGAGCAAGGATTTGAACCCCCAGCCTGCTCACTCCTTGTGAGCAGCTCTGGGTAAGATAGTGAGCCAAGCCTTATTTTCTGCAGTGGTATGCCACCTCACTCTCTCCACGCACTAATCTCAGACTTAACCTTGAGAAATAAACAGACAGGTTTGTATATACTGTCTAGAGAACAGAGTAAAAACATTCTGCTTCCGCCTGTGAGGACTTCATTGTGGACTGTGCTGTGCAAGGCTCACTGGGTAACTGTCTCTGCCAGTGTTTCCTACATGCTGTTTTCTGGCTGGCAAAATGTGTAGCTGTCCGCCGAATACAAATGGTGTTGGCCAAAACGTCTGGTTTAAAATATGACAAATGTCATATCAATCAAATCAAAATCAATAGCTGAAGTAAATGATCTTAAAATGACTGTAAAATTGCTCCCAACGGCATAATCCAAGTGTTCTGAAGCCAAATGATTGCACTGTGGGTCGGAATGTCTAATATTTAGCTCAGCTTAGATTTTGTTTTTGCACTTGTTTGCCTTCAAATGCAGTCAGAAATGTTTTTGGGTAGAGTGCACTTGAATAACCCAGTAAAGTGAGAAATACAAATGGAAAAGTTACATTTTGCATGATACCCACAATGTGATATTCTCACTCGTTGTTGAACTTTTAGGTGTCATGCATATACTGCAGCTCCTGGCTGGTAAATGTATTTAAATATCAATTACAAAACTGACTCCTCACCAGATGGCTGACAGCCTAAAGGCCCACAAGAAATGAAGCCTCATTGCTGTTGACTCATTTGTTAAGGAAGTTCATTTTTGTTGGATCAGCTGGATTTGCTTTGTATAGTTTGCTGCTATTTGAATATATTCTATCCTATTAAAAATATGTGTAAATGCTAAACTTGTGTGGAATCCTAAAATCATACCTGCCATGTTAGCTGCAAAAATATTTCTAAAGGAAACCCTGGTGTATGCTTGTGCTTTCTATCCATGTTGTCTATAAATGTATTGAAATTCCAAATTCCAAGGTATGTGTATGCCATACCTGAAAGTCAAGAACTGTAATTTACGAGGTATGTGCATTAGGGCTGCAACTAACGATTATTTTAATAATCGATTATTTTTTCGATTCATCAATTAATCGGAAAAAAATTCCACCCCTTCTTTAAAAAACAGAACATTATTTTAAGTTGACGGTGCAAAAAGGTGCTCAAACAATATTGCATGAATGTCCCTGAGCTGTTTGAGTTATATTAAATTATAATTAATTTAAAAAAGAAAAGAAATAAATGTTAAATTTAAATTAATTGGAGACTGACTATATTATTCTTATTGGTTTCACACACCACTTTGAAAAAATACAGCAATGTGTCTAAAGCTACACATTCCTGAGGGGGATACAAGTCATAACATCCAAAATATAATTTTTAAAAGATATAACTATTTGTGGAAATGCAGGTGCATTTCCACAAATAGGTGCAAATGAGATGACACCAAAACACCAAACACCAAAGTTCCACTGTTAAAGTGATATTTACAGTATGAATTGTGGTTTAAAATTATTTGGTAGTGACCAGTTTTATTTTTCCACTATAAGGCTTCCATACATTCTGTGCGCTAGATGCCTCCTGCTCTCTTCTCCTCCTGCTGACTGTTAGACCCTCTCAGCAGGTTGAAGCTGCTAGTTCACAGACTATATGAGGGAGCCCACTACAACAACGTTAATGATCCACACGGTGACATTATGGTATTGATGTGACATGCAAATGAGCGATAGAAAAAAAACGATCGTCTTTTTGGTGCGGGTGTGTCCGTGGGTTGGACCATTTCCTCCACCTCTGCCGTGACAGCGACTCATCTCAGCTCCGTCTGCAGGTGAAGGAAACTGCTCCGCGACATGACGAGTGACACGTTAATCACGTGACACAGCGAATCGATAACGAAATTCGTTGCCAACACTTTTAATAATCGATTTTTATCGACTTCATTGTTGCAGCCCTAATGTGCATATCCTTGCTTGTGTGTGAGTGTCTGTGTGAGTGTGTGAGTGTGTGTGTGTGTGGGTGTGTGTGTGTATGTGTGTGTGTGTGTATGATCATCCTACCTTGTGCAGGGAGAAGGTACGGACACAGAATGTGGCCAGCTCTATAGTGTCCAGTAGGGTCACCTGGGTCATACCGTATGTCTCGGTGCCACGACTGGGCCAGTACTGGTCACACTTGATCTGTGAGAGAGAGAGAGAGAGAGAGGGAGGGAGAGCGGGAAAGAGGGAAAGAGGGAGAGAGAGAGAGAGAGCTAGAGTTCAGTGATCAGCCTATGTTTAACGCATGCTACAAGGTGAACAAGATGACAAGATGAACAACATGAAGCACATATCCATGCAGGCATGAATACACCAAATATGTTTGCCACACTCATTCTCAGTCTCACTCCCAAAAATACAGGCACTCACATGCGTATGCTTGAAAACGCACACCCAGACACATGCAAACATTACATTTCTTACACCAGCCCCCCTGTGGATTGAAACACCGGGCGGTGTTGACAGAAAACATCGGGGTAGCTTCTCTCTACTTCACATCTAAGAGCCAACACTGCAGGTATGGTACACTTTGAACAGAGGTGACTAGATTGTCATGGCAACCCCTGTCTTATGGATTACTTAGGAAATACATCCAGTTTTAAGCAGAGGTGGGAAGTAACCAAGTATACATTTACTCAAGTGCTGTACTTAAAGCAGAAGTTTAGAAAATTGAACTGTGGTGGTGTGCTGGGTTGCACAGTTACCTGGGTATTATTTGAGTCCACATGGTGGAGAAATATCCTCATTAGTTGGTGAGAGCTCTCTTGGTCTGCTAATCCACAAAACTGTATTTCTATCTCTCAAGTCACCTCTGTAGCGGGGCAAAACAGCTCCCAAAATAACACTTTTGGTGCATAAATGAACACAAACAAAGAGGTTTATTCCAGTATAAAAAGCAGCAAGTACCCATTTTTGAGGTAATTAAAAGGTTCTTTTATTGTTATTTTCCTATTTGAATTGGAAAGTAGATCCAATAGTTACCGAGTGCAGGAAAATTCACATGGTAACCTTGCGCCAGAAATAACTACCTGATAACACCTTCACAAGTAAGTGTAATTACACAAAAATGGGTACCAGGACTTGTTGTTTTTCATATTGGCATAAATCACTTTGCTCCTGCTGGTTTATGTGCTAAAAGTGTTATTCTGGGAACTGTTTTGCCGTGGACGTGAATGAAGAGTCGCAAATACAGTGTTCTGGATGGGCAGCTCTGGGGAGCACAGAGCAACTAATGGAGAAGCAGACAACCCAACACTACCAAAGTTAAGTACTGACTCTTGAATATGTCCATTTTGTGTTTTGCATACTGCTACAGCACTACATTTGAGAAAGATGTATGGCACTTTTTACTTCACCACATCTGATGGCTACAGTTACTAGTCAACCAGCGTGGTTTAGCTTAGATTAGAATAAGGCAAGGCAAGAGGCATCAAATTTGATGCATTGTTAGAGCTGAAATTTGCTGGCCTCCTGTATATCTACAACATTAAAATACTTCCTACAGATTAATGCATCAATAAATTTAGCACACAGAAAGAACCATCCTTAACAATGATTTGTTTTTATTGCTAATATGAGAAACAATTTTGAATGCAGGACTTCCTCCTCTTTTTTTTTTATTATGGTGTCACAACTTTTACTTAATTAAAGAATTTGAATACTTTTCCCACAGTTGTTTTTACACTGAAGCAGGAGTGGAGCGCACATGTCAGGATGGGAAATATCTAAAACTCATCACTGAGTATCAATCAAGATATACATAGCATCCACGCTGTAAAAGACTGTTTTCATTGTAAGGTGTCACTTTTTTTTTGACAAATGGTAGAATGATATCTCATTCTGGAATGAAACTCTTCAGCTGTTTCCCTTCCAGCAAAGCGGCAGCACCAGAGTATGTCTGCAGCTACAACGCCCTGCTTCCCCTCAGCCCTCCCCTGTCAGCCCCTCTAATGAAGATTCATTCAATATGAGGTGTGACGCGCTGGCGGGCCTCTGATGAGATGTGACAGCTAGTGAGGGAGACGCGTCGCTCTAACGCTCCCTCTCTCCTTCTCCTGCCTGCACTGACACTCAGTGTCTACCGCCCGCTAATCGTGATCACGTTTGACAGGAGTGGAACGCACATGTCGGGATGGGAGATAGGTAAACAAGTGAAAAGGGACAGAGGGAGGGGAAAAAAGATTAGCAAAGACACCTGAGGTAAGCGAGCCTGATGTTGACACAGGTTTGGTTTTGACATTTCGAAGTCCACTCCCTGAGAGCAGTGAATATTCAGTCTGTTGATCCATCTGAAGGGTGCACTCAAGCTAATCTGCCACTTTTTGGAGATAACGGTGCTTCAACTGCATGTAGAGCTCATAATTTGCAAAAAAAAAATTGTTGCACTTTATTTACATAATGACTAGCTGCCACCATCAGCAGGCAGTGCTGATGTCCAACTGTCAAACATGAGCAGAAACACCCACAACCCAGCTGATGTCATCCATCCTGACGCTTCATGATCACACTAACAGAAACTAGCAACTTTTCTAACAAAACTTTTTTTCCTCATTTTCATTCTGATCCTTGTCATAAATTGCAAGCCGCACTTCTGTAATCAGGCAGACATCACAAACACGCATTTGAAAAAAGCAACAGCTATTAATTTGAGAAAGTGTTCTGTTTTGCCTGAATAGAAATTCAGACAAAGCACCCTGCCAAAGCGGACACTTTCTGCACAATTTCTGTTTTTGATTTTTAATAGCTTCCAGGTTGGAAAAAGTTGAGCAGTGTGAACGTGCACTGATGTCTTATTCTTCCTTTACCTCAACATGCCAACTGAGCACTAAGTGTCCACGAGTTGCCAATGCTAAACAGATGCCTGTGGGAGGCACTGGCCGTGGGATCTGCAGTATGACTGAACTGAAAAACTGGATTTTAGTTTCCTGCTCTGTGCTCACTCTGAGCGCTAAACACCTGCTAAGCTCTTGGTGCTTTTTGGGAACACGCGATTGCTTGTCCTTTCCATTGAAAATAAGGATGAGAAGGGAACCAGCGCTGTGAAGAGATTCCCAGGGGATGTGCAGCCTAATGCATCAGATGTAGACCATCTTAGATTTAACTCAGTATTTTAACAGCTTCCTCTGCCGCTTTCACAATCCCTCTCCAATTTCTAAGCTTCTCTGAAAGCAGTCCATCTTGAGAAAATTACATCTGATTAACGCTAGGAGTGAGCTTCAGGTGTCCGACTGGGAAATCAAGGAGAGAGCATAAAGCTCTGTCGTTTTCTGTTGGCGCTTGTGCTTTGCCTTGTGGAAGGCACACTTTTGATTTCTGATTTGGTTTGGTTTGAGGTATATATGAAAGCCAGGAGAAATTCATGTTGTGTACGAGTTTGCTAGATGTGGGCTTCAAAACCAAAAGACACCACACTGAGCTCAGCATCATATACAACTTCCTTTACAGCCATGTACAAGTTTCAATCCAAAATGCTTGGTGTCATTTAACGAGAATGTCCTCCAGCCAAAAAACATCTATAGCTATGTTCTAAAGTTCTAAAGCGGTCTAGCCGTCCTGCAAACAATGAGGCTTTGGTTTAGTAATTAAGGAGCAACAAAAGCTGCAAAAGGAAGCTGGTGAGGTGGTGGTGGGATCAATCATCACGACTTTCACTCAGCCGACCCAAATTCAAATGCTAGAGCGTTGTTTGTCCTTAGGTAGCTAATGTCAGCTAACCATGACATTGTCCTAATCGCAGAGCTGCCAACTTTTCAAAAGTGCAATTTCATGGAGCCGGGGGGTGGGGGGGGTTATTTACCTTGACAGTTTAGGAGGTAACTTCCTCCTTCTTCAAAAGGTCCAACTGACAGCCATAGCTGTCAGATCCGGCAGACCTGACCTGACCTGCCTGGGTGGCCGCGCACACTGGCTGCTGCCGGAGTGGTGCTGGCACATTGCCAACCGGCACCAGGTCTGCCGGATCTGACAGGTGTGCGGTTAGAGATGCCAAGACCCGCCTTACGGGTCTGGGATTTGTTATCTCGGTCAGTCAATCAGAGTTACTTGAACTACGGCAAGCCGCAAGGACCAAAGTTTATTATCATGAAAAAAATTAATATAGAGCATTGAATGGGGAAATATAAGCGTGAGAAATGTCAAGTGTGGCGTGTGGTGTGAGAATGGGTCAAATTGCGTGACTGTCACACTCAAAGCGTGATGCTTGACAGCTCTGTAATCGTAACCATTACAACAAACCTTACCCTTGCAGTTACAATGACCTTTTCCTAACCTTAACAAACAATTTGTAATGGCTAGCGAGCTCATGGTCACTAACAAATATTAACTCGCTAGCTAGCTTGCTCGGAAAACTGTCCTTTGGGTCGTACTGGAGACTAATATGAGAGGGCTGGAACAAACCACCTGTGTGGTTGTATGGATTGGAGGATGTGTTGGATTTAACATGATGCTGATGCCGCACTGGCTGCTGGCTGAATTTCAAGGCAATACTAAAGCAGTTTTTGATGCATTAGTGCGCAAGATTGACCAGAAAAGTGAAAAATGCACAATTATCAAGCCGTCAATAGTTTCTGAAAAGCTGACATTCTGGAAATTCATGGTTTTCACTGGACAGCCGATATTCCACTGCAGTGCTGACGATTTGGCCTGCTGGTGGCACTGCAGGGAAGTTCACAGGGATCACTAAAATTCACAGGTTTCATTTTCTACCCAAAACACCAAATTTCACCTATTACCTATTTACTGGAGGACTTACCCGTGACTTCTCCTCCAGCCTGGTCATCATGACTACAGTGGCTGCTCTCTGCTCCCACACCATCCTCCAGAAGTCCCCGAAGGTCTCTGGCAAGGGCCCCTGGGTGGCGATGTAAGCGTTCTGCTTCCTGTAGCCATCAATGTAGTTGGCATTGATGTAGTCACTGCCTGTAATACCTGGATGTGGACCAGAGGGAGAGCGTGTGAGAGAGGGAACATGAGACATCACGTGAAGGCTACTCTTCAGTCACCCCATCTTTCTCTTTCTGAGCTTCTGTCAGTGTTACTTGACTCTTTCTTTTTGCCTTTTTGCCTCATGCCGCACAGTTTCTCAATTTTACAAATATCTTGGAAATAACTTAATAATGTATTGATCTTCTTCATACAAGTAAAAAGGGGCTGAGATATTTTAACTTGTTTCATGAAGAGTTTGTTTTAAGAATGTTGCTGGAGCATGCTGAAATAAAGTACTATGGATGCACTGAAGCAGCTATTATAATAGCTATTATTATCATTATTATCATTTTTTGAATTTGGTTTTTTTTCTGAATTAACAAGATAATTATCTCAAAATGTGGAGATTTTCCTCTATAAAGAAAAAAAATGCCTGTTTTTCTGAATTACTGAGATAATTATGTCAGATTTCTGAGAAAATTATCTTGTTCATTCAGAAAAAAAAGGATTTTTTATGAGACCTTTTCTACTAATTCTAAGATAATATCTCATTTATTCAGAAAAACAGGGCAGATTTTGCATTCCGTAAAGTACTGAAACAACACGTGACATTATGTCACCGAATATAAAGAATCACTACATTTTTAAAAGTGACATTTTTTGCAGCATGACTACAAACCGCCACAGTCCTTCTCCCATTTTGTTATTCTGCCTCTGTGTTTCTGCGGGAAACTGTGATTATTGTAGCATTAGGATTACGTATGGATACGCACACACACAAAGTGCTTCTCTGTCACAGCTTTTCTCGCCACTACTACATCCTTTTCTCTCTCGCTCTCTGGCTTGCTGGAGATGCGGTGTAGCAGGCTCCATCTGATTTACCACCAAGGCTTGAGTGTGCTGGAAGATGGAGGATCACGCGGCTTCGAGAGTAAATCAGCCGCTATAGCCGAGAGCCAGCGTTCCTCTACCATCACTCTCGGCCCGCCAACATGCTCTGTTACACACCACTCCCACTAAATCTAGCCTTAAGGAGCCCGTTTGCACCGCCGGCTGTGTGTGTTGGGAAAAATGTTTTAATGCCAAGTCGGGGTGGTGAATACAGCAGTTGTGAGCGCTATTGCTCAGTCATTATACGTCAATGAACCACACTGCACGCTACAAGGCATTTATGCACTAAACAGGAAGGCAGGTCGCTACTTACACATTGCTCAAGTATCTATAAGCTTAAGATGCATATATCTATATATAGATATATATAGATATGTGTGTGTATATGTGTGTGTGTGTATATACACACACACACACACACACACACACACACACACACACACACATATAATAACTTTCTAGTTATGTGCCTTTGGATAAAATTTAAAAGGTAAACAACAGGACTTCTTGGAAATTTGGCAAGCTCATATTGAGTAAATGACTAAAAGTGCAGCTTCAAATGCAAGTTAAAGGACCATACCAGTTATTTTCAATGTTTGGCCTGTTTCCGACAAGTTCCCCACATTTTACATTGCAACAAACTAGTTTGCAAATCATGCAGGCCACTTTATAATACTCCACATAACCACAGAACTGATAATTGGCTGTGGAAAGCAAATGTTTCTCAGGGGACTAATTTATGGAAAACTTTCAGATCACTTCCAAACGCTCCTTGTTTTAGGAAAACTAATGTGGATGACTTTATTAGGGTGATGGAATACTGCCGTGAAGATTGTTTGAGGTCTCTGAAAGATCATTTTCTTATCATGGAGGAATGGAAAGCAGTGGCTGGATAAAAGGGAAGAAAATTATACTGGAGTTCCAAAATACAACTGCTTGCTTTGGGACAAGATTATCAGAAACATGAAGCATATACAGTACAGGCCAAAAGTTTGGACACACTTTCTCATTCAATGCGTTTTCTTTATTTTCATGACTATTTACATTGTAGATTCTCACTGAAGGCATCAAAACTATGAATGAACACATGTGGAGTTATGTAAAAAGGTGAAATAACTGAAAACATGTTTTATATTCTAGTTTCTTCAAAATAGCCACCCTTTGCTCTGATTACTGCTTTGCACACTTCACAGGTGTGCCTTATCAGGGTTAATTAGTGGAATTTCTTGCTTTATCAATGGGGTTGGGACCATCAGTTGTGTTGTGCAGAAGTCAGGTTACTACACAGCCGACAGCCCTATTGGACAACTGTTAAAATTCATATTATGGCAAGAACCAATCAGCTAACTAAAGAAAAACGAGTGGCCATCATTACTTTAAGAAATGAAGCTCAGTCAGTCCGGAAAATTGCAAAAACTTTAAATGTGTCCCCAAGTGGAGTTGCAAAAACCGTCAAGCGCTACAACGAAACTGGCACACATGAGGACCGACCCAGGAAAGGAAGACCAAGAGTCACCTCTGCTTCTGA